>ML103061.1:0-11849 GCA_003697995.1 Taxidea taxus jeffersonii
CAGAAACCATCAACAAGGACGATAGGATAGATCTTCTCTGTGTTCAGACCCCTCTGGTCCCCAATTGATCAGGGCCTAACCAGGGTGGGGGCAGAACACAGGGCCTATTTTGGGGGAGTCCCATGGGCATCTAACCCTCATTATCTTTTCTCTGACATTCTCCATCCCTGGGTAAGGTTGGGGATATAGACAGTAAGCGACTTTCACCGAAAAGAAAAACATTTCTAAGAGACATTCAGAACTCAGACTTCATGGCTCAAAAGCCCAGATTTTTAAAAAACCAGATCAAGCTTTTGAACCTCAAGAACCAAGGAATTAAATATTTTGGTTTTTTTCTTCTGCTTGTACTAAACTGTACCTAAGATAAGATGCTGTGATGTCAATTATGAAGAAGAAAAGACTGGAGACTTAAAAGATATTGCCAAGGAGAAAACAACTCAGTAAATAAAACGATTTATTGTAGATAAATAAATAAAATAAATATACTAATCTAATATTAATATAACAATAATAATAAGATGAATATATTTTATCTTTATAGGTTAAATCAGGCTATACACTATTTAACTTGGAAAGTCATTGTTGCTGACTTGCTGGAGGTCTGTCACAAATCTTTTCTTTTTTATAAGGATTTTATTCATTTATTTGGGAGAGAGAGAGTGAGCAGGAAGGGGCAGAGGAGGAGGCAGAAAGAATCTGCTGCAGACTCCCCGCTGAGTGGGGATCCCTACACAGGCCTCTCTCTCACTACCCAGAGATCATGACTGGAGACGAAATCAAGAGTCAGACACTTAACCGACTGAGCCACCCAGGCACCCTGGTCAGCCACAGATTTTTCAAGAGACTCCAGACAGGACACCTGACAGAGTGGTGGATCTTGGGAGACCCAGGACGGTCA
Source organism: Taxidea taxus jeffersonii (assembly GCA_003697995.1). Taxonomy (NCBI): domain Eukaryota; kingdom Metazoa; phylum Chordata; class Mammalia; order Carnivora; family Mustelidae; genus Taxidea; species Taxidea taxus. The sequence goes on from ML103061.1 coordinate 899, forward strand.
CTATCTGGTGCAGTAGTTCAGAGCATCAGTTTCTTTGGGAATGCTTTCTTTTTTTCATCCATATTAGCCAAACAAAAGCATCACTTCCAGTAATGCTTGACGAGCTCTCAAACCTTGTACGATTGTATCTGAGTGTATTCACCAAAAATGAGTGGGCAATATGGAAGACGTCAAATTATTCTTACTCCTTCCTTTGCCAATCTGTGACAGCCTCAAAGCTTATAATCACAGCATGTCTTCCTTTACTTCGTGCCTTTTCTCTTTCACCACCTCCCTCTTCAGCCCATGGCCATCCTTTCCACAGTGACTTGCCCTCCTAAAATTATCTGGGTTTTTTTTTAACACCTCGATGAGACTCCTATCCGATGTGTTACCTTTCTCAGTGTTTTATTTTTTTTAAGATTTTATTTGTTTATTTATTTGACAGACAGAGATCTCAAGCAGGCAGAGAGAGAGGAGGAGGAAGCAGGCTCCTCACTGAGCAGAGAGCCCCATGAAGGGCTCGATCCCAGGACCCTGGGATCATGACCCGAGCTGAAGGCAGAGGCTTTTACCCACTGAGCCACCCAGGCGCCCCTTGTCCAGTGTTTTAAATCCTGCCTTTAACTCTGCAGGCTTTTGTAGCCAGTGCAGAATATTTCAAGACTCAGTGGATAGGTAAGGGTGCTAGGGTGGGAGGTGAGAGAAGAACAGATTCTATGATCTACACAATAATAGTGGCAACAGGCAGTCATAAGGACCAGGAAAGAGGGCGAGTGATTCCAGTCCCCCAAGTGATAGGCTGTTTGTCAAGCTGATGTTCTTTTTTTTTTTTTTTAAGATTTTATTTATTTATTAGTTAGAGAGAGAGAGAGTGAGCGAGCACAGGCAGACAGAGAGGCAGGCAGAGGCAGAGGGAGAAGCAGGCTCCCTGCCGAGCAAGGAGCCCGATGTGGGACTTGATCCCAGAACGCTGGGATCATGACCTGAGCCGAAGGCAGCCGCTTAACCAACTGAGCCACCCAGGCGTCCCCAAGCTGATGTTCTTGGCCAGCACTTTCAACTCTCACTTGGGAGTTCTAATAGGAACCCAAGTTCCAGCAATTCTTCTTGCACTATGAAGGGAAAACATTAACAATATGGAGGGAGCAGTGAGTTCTTTCAGTATGTGTGTATTAATGAGCCCTATTACTATGTCCAACCATCTCTATCTCCCTGTCATGAGAAGGAAACCATGAAGAGACAAAAACACGAGTACAGTTAAGTATCAAAATTAAATGGAGAGTACAGAAAGATGAATTCACAAGTTGAAAAGTGTTCTTAAAATAAAAAGGAGGGGCACCTGGGTGGCTCAGTCAATTAAGGGAATAACTCTTGATTTCAGCTCAGGTCATGATCTCAGAGTCGTGAGATCAAGCCCCGAGATGGGCTCCACGCTCACCGAGGATCCTCTCCCTTGGGCCCTCGCCCTGCTCACAGGCTTTCTCTCTCCCTCTTTCAAAAATAAATAAAATAAATCTTTTTAAAAAATAATAAAAAATAAGCTTCTGCTTCCAGCCACGACAGAATTATAGGTATTAGGTTTACCCTCACGAGCAAACAATGTGGAGCAAAAGATTTTGGACGTTAGACACCAGACAACTTGGAAGAGGCAAAATATATGAGGTAAATTTCACATTCTCCCTAGCTTTCAATTTGGTAGCACTTTCCAAATCACAGCACGGAGAAGTAAAGACCAAATAAAGACCAGAAGTCTCATGATGCACAGAAAACAGAATTTCATGGCTGCTTAGGTAGCTGGAATTTGTGAGGCAGAGTAAAGCGAAAGCTATAAAGAGTCTAGAAAAAAAATCAGTGGAGCATATTTTTTAATCTTGGGATAGAGAAAGAAATTTTAGGATACACAATGTATTAATTATAAGAAAAGAAATGATAAATTAGATTCATCAAAATTAAGATATTTTGCTTTTCAAAAGACACCATCAAGGAAATTATCAAACAACAGTTTGGAAGAAAAAAATATATGTATATGTAAATATTTGTGTTTATTTGTATATATATGTATATTTGTGTGTACATTTGTGTATATATCTCTGTGTATATACACATAATTGTATATGACAAATGTATATATACTTTATAAATAACTTATAACTCAATAATAGAAAGACAACCCAATTTTTTTGAGTGAGCAGAAGACTTAGACACTTCAAAAGGAAGATCTGCAAATAGTTAATAAATGCAGGAAAAAAATGTTCAACATCATAAGTCATCAGGTAAATGCAAAGGAAATCCATAATGAGATATCAGTACATACCCAATGGAATTGGTAAAATTAAAAACACCACCACCAAAAAAGGCTGTTGAGTAACTACAACTTTCATACATTTCTTTTGGGAACTTTCATACATTTCTGTTGGGAATTCACCATTGTACAGCCACATTAGAAAAATGTAAGTGATTTGGGGTAATATCCCATTATCTGATGTGGTTGTGAGCTACACAGGTGTATATACTTGTCAAAACTCATGAAGCAGTGTGCATCTTAAGATCTGTATATTTCATTGTATGTAAATTATATCACTTTGATTTAAAAAAGGACTCTCTGCTCACTGCAGAGCTCACTGCTTCCTCCTCTCTCCTCTCTCTCTCTCTCTCTCTGCCTGCCTCTCTGCCTACTTGTGATCTCTGTCAAATAAATAAATAAAATCTTTAAAAAAAATAAAAAAGGAAAGAAGAAAAAAATCCTCGGGGAAAATAAACAAGAGAACAACTCATAATATGAGTATTGAGGTTGAGAAAGTGAATGACTTCAATGACAGAAGTAAAACTTCATTTTTTTAAAAGATTTTATTTATTTATTTGACAGAGAGAGAGATCACAAGTAGGCTGAGAAGCAGGCAGAGAGAGAGGGGGAAGCAGGCTCCTTACCAAGCAGAGAGCCTGATGCAGGGCTCAATCCCAGGACCCTGAGATCATGACCCAAGCTGAAGGCAGAGCTTAACCCACTGAGCCACCCAGGCGCCCCAGAAAGTAAAACTTTATTTTGGAAATCAGAAGGTCTCATTTATTTGTTTTCAGCAAATTGACGAGACCAATCAACTTTTTTGACAATCAAAAAAATTTTTGATAATAGATCACTGTGTATTTTTTATCATAAAACCCAGAGGATTTCAAAAGATTTGATTGACACAAGACTTCTTCCACCCAAATCTAATTATTTATGCTCTAAGATTTCTCAGAACTTCTATAAAAACAAAAAAAATAGGAAAACACAAAGGGGAAAGGAAGAGAGAAGTTAGGATAAGTGACTGGATAGCGCGCAGCTGCAAGTTAACTTCTTTCTCTGTAAACCACAGACTACAAATTCTCATCCCATCGGTTCATCTGCTCTTAAGGCCTTTGAAGTCAGAAAGGCAGAAGCCAAGTGTGGTTGTCTGTAACTACCATTTTGTGGGCATACCCACAGCATCTCCTCTCTTCTCTAGTGGTGGCAAATTAATAGTTTTCATTGTCTTGCTAACATTGTTGCTAGAAAATGAGTCCAGTATGTTACAGAAAAGGAATGAACACAACTGAATTAAAACAACAAAGCATAAAAACCACATTTATCCTGGGGAATAGAAACATATTAAGCCCAGATTTTATTTATTTTTCCAAGTGGCATTTGAGAAACTGGTTGGCAGGCCAAACCCTAAGGCAGCAAAGATGCAAAGGGATTCTTGTCACTTACCACTTAAAACCCAACCACATGGCCAGTTCTCAACATCAGAGACATCATCTTAATACCACAATGTCTCTCAGTGGTCAAGAAATGGTCATTTCCATTTTTTAAAGTTCCTGTCATATTAAGAAATTTTTAAAAATTCCAAAATAGAAAAAAAATTTAAAAAATAAATTCCAAAATAGTTTTCAAAATGTTAGAATATTTTTAATGTTAGTACTTGGCAAATTAACACTATTAATACTATGAACACTAATAAAAAATCGCAATAAAATATAATTACGAAGGTCACACCATAATTATCACATTTACGGAAAATACATTTCATAGTGCACTCTGACCATGTGACCTGGTAGGATTTCAAGTCCAAAGGGTAGTTCTGTGGCTTACATGTTTGGAGTTAATATCAAAAGTATGTATATGAGATCTAACTGTGAACATAGGACAGACTTAATATCTTTCACAAAATTAACTCAATCTAGATCATAATTCTAAATGTAAAATGCAAAACTGTAAAACTTCTAGAAGAAAAGATGGAGAAAATATATCTGACCTTGGATTTAATGATGCATATTCATATGCAACATGAAAACCACAGTCCATAAAAGGAAAAAGGAGTTTAGCAGAGTTTATTATTATTAAGTAGAGTTTGTTAAAATTAAAAACTTTTAGTCCAAGAAATTCATGGTTTCCAGAATAAAAGGACAAGCCAGAGATTGTGATAAAATATTTGCAAACACATATCTGATAAGAACTCATACAAAATAATCAAAGAACTTTGCAAACTTGATGATAAGAGAACAAACAATGCAACTAAAATGGGCAAAAGATTTAAGATCTTATTTATTTATTAGTTAGAGAGAGAGAGAGTGAGCACAGGCAGACAGAGAGGCAGGCAGAGGCAGAGGGAGAAGCAGGCTCCCTGCCAAGCAAGGAGCCCGATGTGGGACTCGATCCCAGGACGCTGGGATCATGACCTGAGCCGAAGGCAGCCGCTTAACCAACTGAGCCACCCAGGCGTCCCTGGGCAAAAGATTTAAACAGACACTTCATCAAAGAAGACATACGGGTGGCAAAAAAGCATATGAAGAGATGCCCAACATCATTTGTAATTTGAGAATTGCCACCTAAAACCACAATGAGATACCACTACACACATATTAAAATGGCTAAAATCTAAAAAACTTAACAATATCAATTGCTGACCAGGGTGCAGAGCAACAGGAACTCTCATTCACTATGTCTGGGAATGTAAAATGGTACGGCTGCTTTGGAAGACAGCTTGGCAGTTTCTTTCAAAGATAAACATAATTTAACCATAAAATCCAGCAATCCCCCTGCTAGGTATTCACTCATCTGACTTGAAAGCTCAGGTCCACATGAAAGCCAGCATGTAAATGGTTATAGCAGCATTATTCATACTTTCCAAAAATTGGAGACAACCAAGATGTCCTGCAACAGGGAATGAAAAACTTTTACATCCATACAACAGACTACTGTTCAGCAATCAAAAGCAATAAGCTATTGAGCCATGCAAAGACCTAGATGAATCTTAAATGCACATTGCTAAGTGAAAGGAGATGGTCTGAAAATGCTACATATTGTCTGATTCCATTTTCAGGTCATTTTGGAAAAGACAAAACTGGTGAGCCAGTAACCAGATCAGCGATTGCCAGGTTTCCAAGGGGGTGGGCGGTGGACAAAGGTCATTGAATTGGTAAAATACAGAGGATATTTTAGGGTAGGGAAACTATTCCATATGCTACTACCATGAAAGATACACAACCTTATGCATTTGTTAAAACCCATAGAACTTTACAGTATCAAGAACCTTAATATACTAAACATGTAAAAAAAATCAGTTAGGTGGTCAGAGGATATGAGAATGGAATACAGAATGTGACAAAATAATTGAATTAAAATGCATGAAACAACTTCACTCAAAAAGGTAGGGGAGGAAAGGTGCTGACCTAAGTCACTTTGGAAATGAGTGGTGTCTGTAAGCCTAAAGGCAAGAGCAACGGCCCATCCGTACAGCCCTCTGGTACAGTTGTCTCCCATGGCAGGCGTGGGGGGCGGGGATGAGTTAAGGATCCTGAGAGTACCACACGTGTGTACTGGAATCGAGCAATTAAGCAAATGATTGGCAGATGGTGGGAGCCAGGTTTCTCCCTGTTGGAGTGGGAAGTTACAGACAAACAAGATTAGATTGATCCATGTGGCAATCTACCAAAGTTGGAGACATAAGTATGAACTCATGTTTGGTTTAATACAGAAACAAATGTTCACATACGGGAACAGTTGTGGATGAGTGTATATATACACACATTCTGAGAGGCCTCAGAAGCAACAACGAGCACACAGTAGCGGTCTGCACCCCCTCTTACCCTGCCCCCCACCCCTCCCCCTACTCTAGCCACTGAGTCCTCAAGACTCACAATAGACTAAGGACCCACTTCTCTCATCTCTAAGTACTCTGTGCACCTCATTTTCTCCCTTCCCAGGTCCTGAGAGGACTAGCTGAGAGTTTGGGTTTTGGTATTTTTTTCCTGCCCACGGCACATTAAGGTCTCCACTGGCTGGGAACTATGTCTTACTGGCTCGCATCATCTCTGTACACAGTTGCTATGCTATATTCATGGGAGGACATGTTGCATTCAGTTCCTAATTCTTATGGACCTTCCAAGTTTCTCCCATCTCAATATGAGCTGTAAGTAAAGTCTCTCCTTTCCAGACCACGTGGGTTTGCTTTTCTTCTTATGAATTCGTCAAAATCAAAAGAAATAATGCCAACAAACTGCCACTTAAAAAAATATTGCCTTTAACCATAAATACAGTTGCTCCAATGCGAATCCTATATATCGACAAAGCTGGGTCCCACCATTTAGTGGCTTTGGCAAGTTCGGTGTCCCTCCAAGATCCTGCTCCTTGATTCAGTTGTATGGTCACCGAAAGCCCAGGACCCACCCCGCAGAGCACGGCCAAAAGAGGATCCCAGAATGGGGTACTTAAAAGGGGAGGGGAGTTCAGAGACTGGCCCTTGACTCTGATGACTGTAACCATTTCTTCTGATGAAGCGGTTTCCATGGTTTCAGGAGAACCAGAAGTTGCCATTCTAAAGACACCTGGACTCTGACTTATTAATCTGCATGGGCCCATGACAAATTGTTCCTCTGATTCTTAGAAATCAAGAGGGGAATGGAAGTTGGAAAGTTAACCTTCATTAACCCCAAACATAGATGAGTCCAGATGAATAATACTGCTCTGCTCTTATTCTTTTGCCAAAACACCACCCCTACAACTCTGGGCTGGAAATACCAGCCATTTTCCTGTACAGAGCAGTTGGCAGATTCTCATCCAAGGCTACAAGTGTGAAGTGTAGGTATGTGTGTACCAAGCATTTGAAACCACCGTCAGAGACAACATGAACATAGGTGGGACCCAACATATCTGTTTAACTCACAAATCGATAAATAAATTAGTCTTGCTGACTAATAGCTTTACCAAGGGGAACCTGGCCAAACAGGTGTAAAGAATGCATTTTAGGGCAGAATGAGAAATAACACTGAGAGAAAAAATGCTCTATTAAGTGACTTTAGAATGGCTTGATGTTAAGTAGATGTAGTGAATTTTGGCAGGAAAGTTATAAAATACATTCTGTTCTTCCAGAAGAGTTAGTGCAGTTTTAGAGCACAAAAGTGGCCCAGAAATACAGAATTATTTAGCTATTGGGAGACATATATGAACACATCAAACTTGGAACAATGAAATGAAATTTTCATAGACTCTGATACATGAAGAGCCAAAAGGGCTCCAAGAAAATAAATCCCTTCTTTATTGGATCAGAGGTCATCATGCTCACCTTATATAAACTCCACCCACAATATATGTGTTTGTTCTGGATTGGGGTCTAGGCAACAGTACTTTTCATAAGTGGCCCCAGGTCACTTGTATTTGCATTCGGGGTGAAGATGCCATAATATGGAAGTCGCAGAGATGAAGGGGAGTGGAGCACAGCACAGTGAGACAGACCATAGCCAGATCCTCTCCTGGCCCGTTTTATTTTTGGTCTTTTACTTAAAGGTTAGTAGCTTGGGTTTACACTGTCACCACACAGGCATTTGATTACTGGGCTATTTGTACTCTTGCCTGGTACCCCACAAATAATAGGGGTGGCCTGGAACCTCAGCCACATTCTATAGGAAACTGCATACCTCCTTGCCCCTTACAAGGTCCTATTGTATTGGAGAGGAAGGGTCTTGGTCAACCCAGGAATAACAGACAGCCTGGGCCAACCCATGCGCCCTTGCCCCCTGGCTATTCTTCTTTGGAATGAGCTTGGGACTCAGGCTCCCCAAAGAGCCCTCTCCATCCCCCCAGTTAGCTGGGGTGCTCCATTTTTCTGAGCCTTGTGTTTTGGTCTGTGAGTGGGCATGGTCCCACCACCTTCCCAAGGTGCTCAAAGATGAAGTGTTCATAGGTTGATCTTTACAACCCTCACCAAGAACCTCTCTGTGCAGAGGGAGGCAAACATCCTTACAATGGCCCAGTGTGCACGAGGCTCATGGACACATGAGCATGGAATCCATGTGTTCTGAACATGCCACGTGATCAGTTCTGTCCTAACTGGAGCCCTAAACCCACATACTGGATGTGTGAGGGCCCTGGCCCACAGACAGGCTGAATTTGGGGACAGAGATGTCCCCTTTTACATGGCTTCACTACTCTTTCACCTTGCTATCCTCTCCCACCCTCAAGAGCCCTAAGCCCCTCACCACACTTCCAGGTGAGTATTCAGTGCAGGGTTCCAGGCATGCGTTCCTCCCTAGCCACTGATGGTTCTACTCTGGACACAATAGGAAGCGTGAGAGCAAATGGCACAAGGCTTGGGGAAGCCAGGCAGAAACCCTCCCCACCCCCCAGGGGACCCTTACCCACAGCTTCTCAACACCCCCAGCCAAAAGAGCCTGAGTATTTATCTAATCACATGTCAGACTGTCACTGAATGACAGTATGCTTTAGGACTCTGGATATCTAAACATGCTTATTTCATTTGGACTTTAAAAACAAATTTCTCTTTCTGAAAATAATTCATATACTTAATCTGAAAAATATTCAACTTTCAAAAGAGCTCTTGAGCATCCTTCAATTTTTTTAAGTTCAAGTTTCACAGAGTGAAAAGGAAAACCATCTGATGGAAACAAAAATCCATTGAAAAAAATAAAACATATCTCACTCAAATGAAAACAGAAAGCAATTTAAACCATATTTCACAGATAATAGATACCATAAATCCTTGTCTGACCCATTAACAAATAATTTTTCAAATTAACAGATGACTGATTTTTATACATAAAACCCACAAATTCCTATTTTATTCTTATAATTCACATAGATTGATCAAGGTGGACTGCCTGATAGTGCCAATGGGATTTCCCTTAATTTTGTGCACTTTAATCTCTCATACTACCATTGAGAAAAGTTGGGAAACACTCTTGAGCTCGGGAGCAGACATTAAAAGAAGCTCTTCTCTGTTTCTCGTGTGACATGTTCCCTTTGTCCTGCCTTGGTCAATAAATGAGAAGCTATCTTCCAATGATCTTACTGGAGGTTACAGGGCCTATATTTTGTTAAGTCTGCCTTCAAAAGCAGTTAGGCTAAGTGAGAGAAAGACAAATACCATAGGACTTCACTTATCAAACAAAACAAAACAGAAGAGAAACAGACTGGCGGATACAGAGAGAATATACCGGTAGTTGCCATTGGGGAGGTGGGTGGGGCAAAGGGCGAAAGAGGTGAAGGGGATTAAGAGGTACCAGCTTCCACTTATAAAATAAACAAGTCATAGAGACGTACAGTGTAGTGAATACAGTCAATGATATAATACGTCTGTGTAGTGACAGATGACAACGAGGCCTAGCAAGGTCATCATTTCTTAAGGTATAAAAATCCCAGATCACTATGTTGCACCCCTGAAGCTAATATAATATTGTAATTTAAATGACAAATGATAAATAAATTAAAATTGCTTTTTAAGCGACTCATAGCTGAAGGTCAGTTTATGTCTGCCGAGCGCTGGACTACAGCACAACCATATTAATGAGCAAAATGGATCTCGACACGGTTTACTCATCCTTGTTGGTTTACGGTGGTCATGACAACGACCGAAATACTCAGATTTCCCAGGCCAGCTCATCTACAAACCAAGTCCAAATCATGGTCATCTTTGGCGTCCTCTCTCACCCTTTTAATGCACTTGCTGCATCTCACCAACCACTGGCTTAAGAGAAAAATCTATGGGATTGACACAACTCTTTTTCTTAGGGATAGACCCAGCATTGTGCAGACTTAATTAGGATGGAGGAACCCAGAAGGAAAGCTAAGCCAGTCAGGCTACAGCCGTTGAGTTCCTGAATCACGGAAATCTCTCTTAGGTATTTAAGCACTTTAATTTCCATCCAAGGGCTTCAAGGCAAAAATGGGCTGTATATTTCCTTTGAGTTAGGCACTCTGCGGTGAGCTTGATCCCTCATGTGACAAACAGGCTAAGGGTCACTCACAGGGAGTAATGAGATGGATTCAAATAACATAAGCTAAAACATACATCCGACCACAAAGTTCTCCCAGACCTTAAGGGCCAGTTTTCTCCCCTTTGTGGCATGTTGGCTTTTGAGTTATTATTATAAAGTGTCTATTTTAAACTGTAAATAAGTGATAATGCCCACAGCTGCAGGGCACAGCCTAGAGAAATGATTGACAGGGCAGCTGTCCGCTCTGCTTTCTATCACAGTACTGGTCTGAAATCCAATGTGCCTGTTTAAATGGGGCACATTAGCAGTTTTATGGTGACTAATAGGATTGCCACCTAGTAATTCAGAACCTGTGGCATGTCTCTATGGGGGAGGGATCAAATTTCACTAGGGCCAAAGTTATTAGGAAGGTGGGGACAGCCAGGGCATGCCTTTCCAAAACAGAGCTCCCGTATCTGATACTTAGAAATGTATCACTAAACACAACATCAGCTCCACCCCTGTTCAAACCTGAGTCTCAAGTTCTGCTAGGAAGATAGCATACGTGATGTCCTCTGAGAAAATGACAGGTTGAAAGACCAGGATCTGTCTTTACATAATTTTTTTTTAAGATTTTGCTTATTTATTTGACAGAGAGAGACACAGCGAAAGAAGGAACACAAGCAAGGGGAGAGGAAGAGGCAGGTTTCCCACCGAGCAGGGAGCCCAGTTCAGGGCT
>ML103061.1:16849-30834 GCA_003697995.1 Taxidea taxus jeffersonii
TGAGCCTATAGTAGGGGAAGAACTAGGGTAGAAACTGTATGTATTTTCCAACCCCTGTAAGCCCTATTCTGACGATGGTTTTCTAGGTCTCCAGTAATTAGTGCTGACTTTATTTATCCAATGTCCAATAACCCCCAAAAGGTTTGGCTATTTTCCTTTTCACAATCCATTTGTCATGATGAATGTCTGCTGGTTCCTTCAGGGAAATCTAAGAGGAAGAATCACAATACAAACTTGTAACAGGTCCTCAGCATAGAAGGTACCTAACCTCTCTGTATTGGTGCATAGACAGACTGCAGCCTGGAAACTGGATGAGGGTCTTGGATTAATCATGTTTTTTATATTCTGTATCTTATAATATTTTGAGATCTTAAATATCATGCTGGCAGGGACAGACTGCCCTTCTGGGGCTAGCTAATTGCTAGAAATAGCACAGGGCTCTGCAGGAAGCACATCTTTCATATGCAAACAACCAATCCAGAGTCTACTTGTCCCCCTTCCCTCCTTCTCTAAATCTGTCACAGCAAACCCATATGTCTCCTGCCCTAAATCACTCCAGGGCCTGTTGCCAGATGACTACAGACCACCCGTATAGCCCAGAGTTCACCAACATTATTCAAACTAGCCAATCCTAAACCACTCGCCCTGCCCTCAACCAAAAATCTCATGCTTCCCCTATGGCCCTGGGTAGCATGCCCCCTTCTCTCAGGAAATATGTCAGAAAATTCTTTGAAATAGCATTGGTTTCTCCATGTCATTACTCGGATTTATAAGTTAAGACCCAGGCACAAAACAGAGCCATGTCTCTATTCCGGTAGCTCAAATCAGGCCTCTATTAACCAACTTTACAGTTTTATCAGTCTCACAAATGAAACATGTTGACAGGCTGCCCATCCATTTCTGTCCTACTGTCCTGTGATGAACTGACCATCATCGAAGAATCCTGTGGATCGGATTATTCTGGTTCAGATCCCAGCTTTGTTGTCTAGTATTGTATCTATATAACTACCCTCCCATTCCCACACTCAAAATAGAAAACACATTTACACAAAACACTTTCACATCCTACGCTAAATCCTCAGCCTATGGAGAAGAGACACCATAGGCTTTTACAAACGTGTCCATGCTTCGTTTCCAATATATTTATCAATGGGATAGAGTTAATACATCCAGATTAAATGCGATATATCCCCTCCACATCCTCATCTTCAAAGAGTTGGGGTTTCTTCTTCTATATAATATCAAGGGAATCCTGGCATCTCAACTTCATTTAGGATGGCCACCACTCAATCCGGATTCCAGACACTAACATAAGCAAACAACTGGAACCACTCTCTACCACTTGAGTTAGCCCATGAAATCGGGCACACTTGCTAAGAATACCTGTGTTAACAGGTTTGACTTTTTTTTAATACCCTCTTCTTTCTTCCTTTATCTAGCTACCTGAGAAAGCACTCCTATCCCAATTCTCAGACTTCAGAAAGAGAGCTCTAACTTGGCAGTCTGTCAGTGCTCTTCCCAGCCATTACTCGATTCACAACAGTCTGGTAATGGTTTTTGCAACACTGTGTCATTAGCTACAGTGGTCTGGGCCCTAATACTTAGTTGGATTTTCACAATCTTCAGTCCCAACTAGGGCATTTAAGAAAATTCCAGACTCCTCTATTGCCTTGGAAGTCAGGTGCTTGCAAACACCCCTGACACCAATTTAGCTATCCTTGAGGGTTCTCATATGAAAGCAAAGTATCAATCCAAAGGTCCAAAAGAAAATTGTTCAGAGATACTGCAGATCTCATTGAATTTTTAGGAAGGCTGGAGAACAAGGCTGAAGAAAACTGGAGAACAAGTGGGATCTACCTCTCCCCAGGCTTGTAAAGTGAAGGAATTCCCAAAAACGGAGGAAGGGAGTTCAAATCCTGGGTTGTCTCAAAAGCATGACCCCTGCCCACTGCTGCACATTTTGTGCACAGTCCAGCATAGTAATATACACATAGTGGGTGCCTAATAAATGCTCAGAGAGGAAGTCTACACATTCCCATCGAAGACTGGGAGAATACACTTGATTTTTTTCTTTCTCTGATTTTGGACAGCCACACACACTCTTTTCCTCTGTGCAACCCAGACTGCCATCATTTGTTCCTGAAACCAAATCTTGATTTGTTTTGTTTGTTTTTGTTATATTTTTAATCTAAATTCAATTTAACTTACATACAGTGTATTATTTGAGTCAGAGATAGACTACAGTGATTCGTCAGTGGCAAAGAAACTCCCTGCTCATTACTTCTAGTGTCCTCCTTGACTTGTTGTTAGTGTGATTTTTCAACTCACAGAATGTTACAAGGGGCTTGAGAGATTAACAAGATCCCTCTTCCATTCAGCATGATCTCCTAAGGAATCCCTGATACTTGATTAAATGGTGTCAGTCAGAGAAGCTAATTTAACAAAAGCTTTAACTGTGTCTTAAAGCAAACCCCATCTACCTCCCAGATAGCGTAATTTTCACTTGGTTCTTTCTTATACCAAGTTGAAATTTAATTTGCCATAAATTCCACCTGTATGCTAATTACGCTCTTTAAAGTAACACAGAACAATTTCACTTCCTCTTTTCCAAATCATAACTTCCAATATAGCCTGGCAGCTTTGATTTTCCCTCCTCTTTACCAAGCTTAACATCTCTACTTCCCTCCCACCCCCTTCCTCTGTGCTGAGATTCCAAGTGTCCATCTTTACCGGTCATTCTGTGTGAAATCTCACCAGTTTATCAATACCTCATTAGCTGGTTTGGATACATGTTGGTGAATAAACTTAAAAACTATTTTTAACATATTCATCACACATTTTTTTAGAAGACTTCGGTCAATCCTAAATTCCTACCCCACTAAAAGCACTGGCTTTTGTGTGTTATGTTTTGAGATGAAAGCAGAAACTTAACATTCCTGGACATACCTTTGCCTCTTTAGGTGCTTTCTGTTTGTTTATTTTGTGTCTTACCATATGCTCTGGCTACAGTGGCTTCCTGTGGAAATCAAATCCCCAATTTCTTTTCCTAAAGTAATCTCATAGCTTGAGAGCTGAATAGGAGGCTCCTAGGAAACATTCGAAGTGGCTCCTTGGTCCACATCTGCAATGTGCAAGGCATTTAACACACCAAAGGAAGTGCAGGGAGAGAGAAAAAAAAATACAGAGAATGTGTGAATGGAAAGCAGGAGAGACAAGAACTGTTTGTTTTTGTCTTGTGGTGGAGATGCTTTTTGTTTGTTTTTAGTGACTCTTGGTTGGCAAAGTTAAGCAACCTCAGAGAAACACGATGAAATTAACATCTGTTAATTTCCTGAAGTGGGGGAAGAAGTACCAGTAGCAATTGGAAGAAAGAAAGATAGACTTGTAATTAGAGCAAAGTTTATGAATCCACATTTAGAAAAGATTTAACGCCTCTGAAGAAAAATACATCAGAAATGAACAAATCTCTTCAAGGGACCCAGAAGTGAATTGCCTACCCAATAGGATGTTGAACATTTTATCTCCACAGCTTGTTTAGCTTCCAGGTAAGGAGTCATTTATGTTTTATTTGCAATCGTTAATGTTGCTCAAAAACTTGCTTACAATGACTCGAAGTCAGCCCCTAAAATCTCTTGCGTAAAAATATAAAACTTTACTTCTGCTTCTGAAATATATAGCAAACACACAGTATTTAACATGAGCCAGATCTTGTTCTAAATATATATACATATATAAAATTTATATATGTGTATATGTAAATATATTTTGTATAATATACATGTACATACATATAGTTTAAATACATATAAATCCATTTAACCTGAGGCACAAAGAAGTAAAGTAACTCACCCAAAGTCACACAGCTAGTTATTGGTAGAGATGGAGTGTGAACCCTAGTTGGCTGACCCCAAAATCCATGTCCTTAACCATTTCACTGCCATGTCTCCCAGGACAACAACTGGAACAAATCTGAACATGTTTTACTCAGTTGTGAAGAAGAAATGGTGTACTGACCAACTTTTTCAGTCCCAGAGAAAACTGCCTTGAAATGCACCCTTCTTACCCTTCTTAAAAAAAAAAAGAAAAACAAGAATAAATAAGGTGGGAATTTTTATAGCGCTGCATGAATTGTGTGTGTCATTTTCCTTTGCCACACGGAATATTGAGGAGAGCAAAGTAAAGCTGTTTTTTTCCACGGCATGAAAGCTCTCTTGGGTCTGAGAACACATCTTTACAGTCTTCAGGTTGCCAGTTAATGACGTCCAATTTTTCAGACTTGAGACATATGTCACTCCAGAGCATCTCACTTAGCCATAAAAACTGATAGCACTGGGTTCATGTTGTAAGTCAAAGAATAATTTATCAACCCATAGATCTAATGTAAGGTGTCCTTCAGAGATAGAGCCGCATAGATGTGCCCTGATGTGTCCCAATAGCCAGACCAAAAGGGCGACATACAGCTACCATAAAATATATATTTATTTTCCTGCCTCTAGTGCAATATACATCTCAGTTCCAGTGTGATAGCCCAAAAGGCAATATGCTCTGCTTGCCATTGTAAATACCATTGCAGACCCACAGAAAAAGGGCACGAAAGTCAAATTCGATCAGGAAACGAATGGATGAAATAGTGAGCTTTTGAAGGGTTACTTAGGAGATACGTTTCTTTGTCCACAAGAATTAGTTCACAGTAAGACTCAGAGAAAGACCACAGCTTCAATTTTAAACCAACAGCACATCTTGGTTGGAACTCAGAGGGCAGAGCAGGAGACACGGATCCCCGGTGCACACCGCACCCATTTCAGTGGGTTTCACTAACTCATCCACGTGCTGGCTGCCGACTCAGGAAACCAGGCCACACCTGCACTCCTGGTCTCTCACCTCCTTGTTCTCTTAAGGTCACAATGCTCATCCCTGCTGTATCCCCAGTTTCGCTTTTTTATGGTATGAGAAACTAACAGTGTGTCTTCACAGGCTTACGATTTTGGAAGCGATTGACAGTTGCCCTCAACCTTTACTTTCCCCATTGCACTTTGATACAGTTTATTGGCATAAGACTGATTTTAAGTAATTTTGAAAGCTCTTTTCCAGAGATCCCTGCTCCAAAACCTGATGAATGTGTACATAATAATGCCATCAGATTTTTACAAATTGGTATTTCAAACTTCTGGTTGATGCTATTGACTGAACACATTTATTCTATCAATACATACCTTTCAGTAAAGACCAGAAGAGCTGACAATCTTAAACATATTAATTTACAGTGTTTTCCCATTAAAGTATTAGAAATGGTTGGCATCACGTGATAATCCAATTCAAAAGAAGCCATGTTCCTATAGATGTTGTAGGTAGACTGAAAAGAAGAAAATGTAAGTCATTGTCTAAAATCTTCAATTAAATTTTTGGTGTTAGAGGAGAAACTTAATTAACTTTTGCCTTCAAGAAATTTAATTTTTGTCAGCCCCCAGTGAGCTCAGAAATGCTTGGGGAAAAGACTGATAGAGTATTTCCAGAATAAATAAAGGAAGAAGTCTTTCTTGCAAATTCTCAACAGAATTAACTGACTATAAAATAAGGGGTGGAGACACTGCAAGGAGAGGAAATATCAGCTTGGAAGCAGATGATTCACCTTGCCAAACTAAAAAAACTTTTACTGATGGCTTATGAAGCAAGGTATTGTGCTAATCAGTACCTCTGGGTGATGAACAAAAAGAAATGACTGGCCACTCTTTCCTTTGAAGCCAGAAGAGGGAAAAGCTTAGAGGGTGCTTTTCCAGACTTTGCTCACTTCCCAGCTTGGCTGGAGGACCAGTGGACTGGCTTGACATCCAGACACCACCACGACCCGCGGTGAGACCACGGTGCACGCCAAGGGGAAGGTTATTCATCAGAAACAAAAGCACAAGCCTATCTTCATTGCAGGGTAGCTTTGAATATTAAATAGACAAAATCTGTAGAATACTTATCAGGCAGTTCTGATTTCCGGTTCTGCCTGCAAGAAGTGTGGAAGTAGCCATGCCATACTAATAAGTAAGTAACAGCAAACTAAAAACTCAACAAGGCAGGATGCCTGGGTGGCTCAGTCTGCCTTCAGCTCAGATCATGATCTCAGGGTAGAGAGCCTGCTTCTCCCTCTTCTTCTACCACCCCCCGCCCTCCTTGGGCTCTCTAGTGCTCTCTCACTCGCTCACTCTCACTCTGTCTCAAATTAATAAAATCTTTAAAAAAATCAACAACTCCTTTTAGATCTGTAAAATAAGTAAGGTCACAGGGCCACCAGCTGTCCCCCCAAACTAGAGAGACTCACAGGTTACTAGAGCAGAAACTCATGGCCAACAGCTCCAGGGGAACCAGTGATGGGCAGGAAAACCAGAGTGTGATAGATGAGTTGTTGGAGGCTCAGTGTGGACAAGCTGGAGAGACAGAAGCTCCAGAGGACCCAGTTACTTCTGTGAGTGTTATTAGCTGGAGTTCTATGAGGTGCTTACAGTAAGTATTAAAGAAGAACTCTCTCATGCTTCTCACAGGGGGAGAGGTAAAGGAACCATATTCAAATATGCCAGAATCCTCTGCTCTTCTTGACAAGGTCCTCCCGCAAGAGAAGCTGTTTAAACAGAGATTAATCTGCTAGAGTCTTGTGAAAGCCTAACTGACCTGGGGGGAGGGAAACACCCAACTCCAGCCCTCTTCATTCATCCTGTTCCGCCCAAAGGGGGGAAAAAACTGAGAAGCACAAGGAAGTTCAAAGTCCAGAGATAGGAGCTCACTAAAGATTGAGACTTAATCAGAGGTATATAGAATGCTTCCCCTCCCCCCATACCTAACTATCACATTAGTTAAAGCCTATTTATGACAGTTTCTTTTACCCAGTACATCGTGTATGGCTCTCAAGAAAAAATTCTGAGACATATCAAAAGATAAGACAATTTGAAGAGACAACAAGTACTGGAAGCAGACATGGCAGGGATGCTGGAACTATTTGACCAAATTTAAAGCAACTATGATTAATATGCTAAGGACTCTAATAGATAAAGTAGACAGCATGCAAGAACAGATGGGCAATGGAAGCACAGAAATGGAAATCCTAAGAAAGAGCCAAAACGAAATCCTTGAGATTAAAACATTATAATAAAAATGGGGAACTTTCTGATGGACTTAGTAGTAGACTGAACACAGCTGAGGAAAGAATCTTCAAGCTTTAGGCTATAACAATTGAATTCCCAAAACCAAAAAATGAAAATAATAAAATCTGGGGCAGGGGTGGGGGGCGTGTGTGTGTGCGCACGTATGCGTGCACATGCGCAGAGAACAGAATATCCAAAAATGTGGGACAACAAGTGGTGCAAAATACATGTAACGGAAATACCAGTAAGAGAAGCAAGAAAGAAAAGAATTAAAGAAATATTTGAAGCGATAATAACAGAGAATTTTCACAAAACTGATGTCAGATATCAAACCACAGATCCAGGAAGCTTAAAGAACACCAAGTACGATAAATGCAGAAAACAAATCCAAACAAAACAAAACAAACAAACAACAACAACAAAAAAACACTACTCCTAGTTATACCATATTCAAACTACAGAAAAACAAATGCAAAGAAAAAATTCTGAAAGAAACCAAAGCAAAAACAAAAACAAAACCACACACACACACACTAGATACAGAGAAACAAGAATAAGAATTGCATCTGACTTCTCCTCAGAAACCATTCAAGCAAGAAGAGAGTAGAGTCTAGTATTTAAAGTATTGAGAGAGAGAAAAAAAATACCAACCTCAAATTCTGTAGCCTGTGAGATTATTCTTCAAAAGTGAAGGAGAAATAAAGACCTCAGACCAAAAAACACTTAGGGAATTGTAGCCAGTAGACCTGCTTTTCAAGAAATGTTAAAAAAGGGGATACCTGGCTGTCTAATTTAAGCATCCAACTCTTGATTTCAGCTCAGGTCATAATCTCAGGGTCATGATCGCAGAGTCATTGGATGTGGAGCCTGCTTAAGATTCTCTCTCCCTCCCCTCTGCCTCTCATGCTGTACCCACTCTTTTAAAAAAAATGTTAAGAGGTTCTTTTTTTTTATTAAAGATTTTATTTATTTGTTTGTCAGAGAGAGAGAATACACAAGCAGGGAGAGGCAGACAGAGAAGCAGGCTCTCCGCTGAGCAAGGACCCCCGCCACCCCATGCAGGACTCGATCCTAGAACCCTGGGATCATGACCTGAGCCCAAGGCAACCGCTTAACTGACTGAGCCATCCAGGTATCCCTAAAAGAGGTTCTTTTGAGAAAAGAGAACTAATATACACCAGGAATTCAACTCTACCTAAAGAAAGGAAGAGGACTGAAGAATGAATAAGTGAAGGTAAAATAAAAATTTTATTTTTCTTGCTCTTAATTAATCTAGCAGAAACAGTTTGTTTGAAATAATAATAACAACAATGTATTCAACTGTGTGTGCTTATATCATAACCCTGGTGGTACAATATTATTTGAGTGGACACAGATTAGTGGTACATGTAAACTGTTATGGGGAATACATTTTAGGAAAACCACTAAAAAGATTTTTTTAAGTATACCTGACATGCTAAGTAAGAAAGGAAAGAAAATGGAATCACAACGTGGTCAGTTAAAACCACAAGAGGGGGGGCACCTGGGTGGCTCAGTGGGTTAAGCCTCTGCCTTCAGCTCAGGTCGTGATCTGAGGGTCCTGGGATCAAGCCCTGCATCGGGATCTCTGCTCAGCGGGGAGCCTGCTTCTCCTATCTCTGCCTGCCTCTCTGCCTGCTTGTGATCGCTGTTAAATAAATAAATAATTTTTTTAAAAAAAAGAGTAAAAAAAAAAAAAAAACCACAAGCGGGAGGAAAAGTGTGGAAGACAAAAATAGGAACAAAAGAACAACAAATAAAAAACAGTAACAAATACGGTAGATATTAACCTGACTATATCAATAATCACTTTGAATGTCATTGTTCTGTATGCACCAACTGGAAGAGAACTGCCAATGTAGATTGAAAAATAAGATCCAAATATTTGTTGTCTACAAGAAATGCACTTATATAAAGACACATACAGATTAAAAGTAAAGGGACAGATAAAGATATACCATACTAACACTCTCAAAAAAAAAGCAGGAATGGCTGCATTAATTTCAAACAGAGCAGACTTCAAAGCAAGGGAAATGATCAGAGATAGAAAGAGGGTCATTACATAATAAATGGATCTGTTCTTCAAGAGGACATCACAATCCTTAACGTGTGTGTATGCCTAACAACAGTGTGTCAAAATACAGACAAAACTGAAAGAATTGCAACAGAAACAGATGAATCCACTATTGTAATTGAAGACTTCAACAACCCTCTCTCACAAATGGACAGATCCAGTGGGCAGAAAATGAGGAAGGACACAGTTGAACCCCACAACACCGTCAGTCAACTGGACATGATGGACATCCATAGACTATGTCACCCAACAGCAGAACTCTCCAGTTCACATGGAATATTTACCAATGTCAACCCCACCCTGGCCCATAAAAGGCTTCTTACAGTGGCTGTAGGAGTGAGAGGAATGGTTGTTGTTGTCATAGTTCTTATTTTTAGTAAAGGGTGTGAAAATAAAACATTTAAACCAAGAATTCTACGGAACTACATTCTAGAACATTGGAAGATAAGCAGATTGAGACCCGAGACAAGTACAGTCTGCCCTGCTACCACGAGAGGTGACAAGCAGCTCACACGCAGCTGTTAGATGAGGGAATGGTATCTGTGTAATCAGCAAATTCTGCTGGCTCACTGGTGAATTTACCTAGGCGAGGGGGACAGGACAGGAAGAAACTCCAGCAGCAAAGGAAAATGTGCTAAGTTTGGCTGCTGCATAGGCTGGAGACCTTTCAACTCAATTTTTTTTGTGTTAATTTTTATTTATTTATTTTTTATTTCTTTTCAGTGTTCCAGAATTCTTTGTTTATGCACCATACCCAGTGCTCCATGCAATATGTGCCCTCCATGATACCCACCACCAGGCTCACCCAACCTCCCACTCCATGCCCCTCCAAAACCCTGTTTGTTTTTCAGAGTCTACAGTCTCTCACGGTTCGTCTCCTGCTCCAACTTCCCCCTACCCCCTTCTCCTCTCCATCTCCCCATGTCCTCTGCATTATTCCTTATGCTCCACAAATAAGCGAAACCATAGGATAATTGACTCTCTGCTTGACTTATTTCACCCAGCATAGTCTCTTCCAGTCCCGTCCATGTTGATACAAAAGTTGGGTATTCATCCTTTCTGATGGAGGCGTAATACTCCATTGTAGATATGGACCGTATCTTCTTTTTCCATTCATCTGTTGAAGGGCATCTTGGTTGTTTCCACAGTGTGGCGACTGTGGCCATTGCTGCTATGAACACTGGAGTAGAGATGGCCCTTCTTTTCACTACATCAGGATCTTTGGGATAAATACCAAGTAGTGCAATTGCAGGGTCCTAGGGAAATCTCTATTCTTAATTTTTTAAGGAATCTCCACACTGTTTTCCAAAGTGGCTGCACCAACTTGCATTCCCACCAACAGTGTAAGAGGGTTCCCTTTCTCCGCATCCTCTCCAACACACATTGTTTACTGTCTTATTAATTTTGGCCAACTCCATTTTTAAGAAAATTTAAATTAAGTGCCTGTGGCAAGGGTTCCCCCACCCCCTCCACCAGCCTTTAGTGCTCTCTGCTGGTGACAGGTGCACTCGAACTGCTTAGATCCGAATCAGCTCAGAGGCCCCAGGCCAGCATCTGGCCTCTACTGGTTTTGCACATTTTAATATTTCCTGCAGCCTTCTCCAGCTACCCCCCACCCTTTTTCAGTTCTTTCTCAAGGTGGCCATTCTTGTTTTCATAAGGGCTGTGGTTAGAGTCTTCACAGGTTTTGAGTGGCCTGCCCCTAATCTTATTTTCTTCATAAATCTGGTTATGTTTTAATGCAGTTCTACAAAATGCATTTTTTCCAGAAATGCACACATCATTTTATAGTAAAGTCTACCACTAATTTCCAACAAAAGCATCTTCATTACATAAACAGCACCATTGGCAAGAAAAGGCTGAGTATCAAACATCTATTTCCTAACAAAACAACTATCAATAAATACTAAATACCAGGTTTGCAATAGGATCAAAGCTCAGGGCTACCGCTAGAGAGAATGAGAGGAGCATGAGTTACCAGCTCCACTCCCTAGAACCTTCCAAACCAGCAGCGAAGGCTTGCAGAGTCCCTGTACCAGGTAAATGAGTGATACAAGCATTTTATGCTGTGACAATGGTGTGGCACATGTAATTAGTGCTCTGGGCACTCAAAGGGGGAAAAAAAGGTGCTCTCTGAGCTACAAGGCTAGGGACATCTTCAGAATAAAAACGCACTCTCCCAGGATCATTCATTCAACCCCATTATTTATTGAGCACGTACTATGCACCAGGCTCCGTGCCAAGGACATAAACAAATCAAATATTGGCCATGGCACTCACGGAGCTAGCCAGGAAGGCAAACCTTAAGTAAGTACAAGATACATTTAGTTGTTATTTTGCTAAACGCTCAAAAAAAAAAAAAAAAACGATGAAAAGAAAGGTCATTCTCAGCTTAGGGATTGAGTTTCAGTTTTCCTGGTATGTCAACTGCCATAATGACATGGCCATGTAACTCTTCCCCTCATGGCCTTTGGTCATGCAATAGCCAGGGAGCCCTTGGTCACCTCCAAGATGGCCACCACGGCACTCCCAACATCTTGCATCCATTCATCCTGAATGCTATTTACAAACTCTTTTATGAAGAGTCCTCCTTCCCAAGGAGCACTGAAACCACAGTCTTTCTTCTTATTATTACATTGTGCATATCAATAACTGGTTGTTCTTATAACCTACCAATACATTTGCTCTTAACTGTTACACAGATCTCTTTATTCCAAATGGCAAAAATGCTGCCTAGTATGTGGGATCCCATACTTGGACCTTGGAAAGACAGTAAATACCCAGACAGCGCTGTGCAACTTAATTAGGAAAGAGCCCTGGACATCTGGGCTAAAGGAACCAATGACTTATATAAAGGGGGCAGTATCTTTTCATTTACATCCATCTCTCACCTCCTTTCCATGCAGTAACTGGGCTTTTGTCCCTCCAGAATTGAGAGAAATTTGTATAGATGGGCAGGAAAAAAAAAAAAAAAAAAAAAGAAGCTTCTGGAAGACAGTTTCTCTTTCATTCTTTTATGAAAGCCTGAGTCATTAATGAGATTGAGGTAGGCAGTTCAGAGGGGGTGGTCAGAGGCATTCCAAAGGCAATTAGAAAGAAGTTTATGCTTTTGCAGGAAAAGAAAGGCAACAAAGAAATGGGTGGCCCTGAATTGGCCAAAGTGGTAGAGGGCCACTGGGTTTCCATCCACAGCTGGCTTCCTTGAGTGCCCTGAGAGGCAACTGAAGGGAAGGAACCCCAGAAATCTAAGCCTTAGGCAAAATTTATCCTGCCCCATGCATACCTCAGACTTAGCAGGAACCCTGGAAGCCAGACACACTTGAGTTGGCTTGGACTCCAAGCATCAGAGAGACATCTGGAGCACCAGTTTCATATAAGACCTACCCTTTCTCCAAAAGGACTTCTGCATGGTTCTGGAAGAGGGTGGGGAAAGAATGCTAGTAATATCTGAGGTTGAATTTTGCACCAGCCCAGTGGAAAGGGGGCTTGGGGTCAGATGTGATTTGATTTCAGGCGAGTTGAGTTTTATGACAGGCATTTATTCTATGCATGTCTTTGGAGACTGCAAGACATACCCATTGCACTTCATCTTGTTTTCCATTCTTTACTCGGCACAACTAAATAATTAATTGCCTTGATAGCCTATCAATATGTCTTTCTTTAATTGTTAAGTGGGTGTTAATAATTCAGACATCTACTGGTGACCTCCCAACACTCCTGTGATTTTTGCGGGCCTCAGAGCTCTTTGAAGAAGGTCTGTCACTCTGGAATCCAGAGTCAGCTTAAAAGCTTTCTGGTTTTGTCCTCTCTCTAGAAGGCATCGTGCTTGCTGATAAGGGCTTGGGGTTAAGCGGAAGACAAGAGTTCAAGGACTTTGAGGCTCTGATTCAATTAGAGTAAATGAAAGTAAGAGAATCAGATATGTCACTGTTGAGTGCATTCTCCCAGACCTCGAGGACATCTTTTTCCCCCCTAAATAGGCTGGAGAACTCTGCCATGGGAGAAATCTCACTCTTGGATTTGGGTTGCACCAAACCCTTTTATTCAACTTAACCCCCATTTTGAGCTGAAGTAGGTGAGAATGAACAGGTAATGTGGTTAGATATGCTTCCAACGGATCCGCTGACCATTTTCGTCTCCCGTCGTCTCCTCCATGTGATGCTCTGTTCCTAAGGCAGTGGGGGCAGCCTAGCTGAATGCCAAGTAGTGCTTCCTTCTGCTGTGAATTCTTGTCGGATTTCCTAACCTTTAGGTGTCTTGTGTGGAATTCTCACCAGTTCAAGTGCAGCTTCTTCTGATAGAGGTCATCCTGGAAGTTTTAAGGATGGAAAGTATCTTAAAACAGAATCCACTAAAACCCTCCTCACAGGGGCACCTGGGTGGCTCAGTGAGTTAAAGCCTCTGCCTTCGGCTCAGGTCATGATCCCAGAGTCCTGGGATCGAGCCCCGCATCGGGCTCTCCTCTCAGCAGGGAGCCTTCTTCCTCCTCTCTCTCTGCCTGCCTCTCTGCCTACTTGTGATCTCTGTCTGTCAAATAAATAAATAAAATCTTTAAAAAAAAAAAACCCTCCTCACAAATAAAGAAATTAAGGACAAGAATCTTGTCTAAGACCAATCAGAACAGTTACAGAGGAAACTGGGGCAGGAGGCAGGGCCCCAATCTGGTGCTTTTTCCCCATCCCTGTCTCTTGGATTTGTCATAAATACTTCTACTTTACTTCTACCCTGTTCTCCGATTCTCAGAGGTTTGCTTTTTTTTTTTTTTTTTT
>RCUC01135639.1:0-53762 GCA_003697995.1 Taxidea taxus jeffersonii
CTGATGAATGTGACCCACTACTGAAACCCCCATCAGCTGCCAGGCAGAGGAGGTCAGGCCCAGTGGCTGCAGACAATGGCCTTATCGGCTGCTACTAGTGAGGGTATAAGCAAGGGATTGGATGGTATCATTCTAATTTACACGGGATTTTGTTTCTTTCCAGGTACTTAGCATGTGGATCTAGGTGATATCAAAGGCAGAGCATTATACAATAAGTAGGCTTAACCTCCATCTCACCCCCTCTCATCCTTCTGTCTCTTCATTGAGGCCACGAGGAGCTGCAGCTGGGGTTGCCATAGTGACCAATTAGGATTACTGAGATGTTCTTGCAGAGAAAAAAGGGAGTATCGATTTAGCTTTGACAGTGGGGCATCAGGGGACCAGGGGAGCCCAAGGGTGTTCAGCATTAATAGGGGCAGAATGTGGCATCCCTGAGGCCGACCAAGGATTGCTTTGCTTTGGGGCTGGAATTCCTACGTGGTGGAGACTAGTGGCAAGCCCCTACCCGCTCAGAGCTTTCTGTCTCCATGACAGTGCTGAGGGGTGTGTGAGGGTATCTAGGGCGAGGGGGGAGAAATGCCGTTCTCAATAAGATGCCTCTCAGGATGAGTGGAATTGCCCAGCTCCATCAGTGGGAGGCTCAGGGGCCCAGATAGGTTTGTCCCAGCCATGAGCTTCCCATTGTTACTTAACAGGTATTTCCAGGTGCCCTGGTATATGGCCCTGCATAGGAGGGCATAATGTGGACCCGGTTCTTTATGAACTCTGAATAGGGTAGGCACCTGGGATCGTTCATGTAAAATCAGCTCCCACTGACCATGACTCCTTTAGGAACTCTGAAACCAAGAGCACACATGGGACCAGGAAGCCATCTGAGTGGAGGGGGCTCAAGGCTGGCACCATGCGATTGTGTGGCTGTGGATGAGCCACAAACATAACTAAACATCAGCTTGCCCCTCTGTAAGCCAAGGATAATCATCATCGACTATGTCTCCAACAATAGGAAGGCTGTAAAGATGGAACCTGTGTTGGTGACATGTTTGGTGTGATGCACGTGTAGGAGGCTGGATTGAGAGGAAATTGGGGCAGAGAATGGGTGACAGGACGAGTTGGAGAGAGGGTGAAGGATGCAAGTTTGGAGACATTCCGGGAGGGATTCGGAAGCTTCTGGATCAAGGAAGGGAGAGGACAGAGTGCCCCTGGGTAGAGTGAGAGGAGAGAGGCAGGGAGAAGGGGCTGGGGAGGGCACGCTGGGAAGAGGTGGATGAGGCAGGAAGATGGTGTGCAGCGGGGAGGTTTGGAGGGGCCCCTGGCTTCAATAGGGGAGACATGTCTTCCTTGTCCTTAGCCCCGATTCAAGGAAATGGATTCTTCTAATATTCCTTGGAAGTAGGAAGGGGCGGGGGGCATCGGTGAGTGAGAGGAATTCAGCAACAGGGGTCTCACACCCAGGGATGTCCCGGGGCTGAGTAAAGTGTCTCTGGTTCTGTAGTTAACTCTGTCCTAGCTGGTGTGGGGACCACTGGTTGCACCCCACCTTGGCCTTGGGCTGTAAGAAACCCAGGGCTGAGCTAAACCAAGAGCCCTCAGGGGCTGTTCCAGACCACATCTTGCCTCTGCTTCCTACCTGTACCCCACTGGGGGCCCCAGGGCTCATCATTAGAGCGCAGCAGGAAAAGGACCCAGGAAAAACAGCCTCCCCTCATTACCATCCCCTGCCTCTGCAGGATTTAATAACTGCCCTCCTTAAAGATCAGGAGACATGATTAATTCTGACTCGAGGATTATTAAAATGCCTCCACCAAGCATCTGGCATTAAAAGTTTTAAATCAATTAATCTGTTGTTTGGGGAAGAGTGTTCTCGTTAGCACAGCTGCGAGAGGCCATTCAAGTTGCTGTGGGTCTGGGAGGGGCTGCCCTAGAAGAAGGGCCCAGCCTCCCTGGGAACGCATGGGACATTCTATGGGCTCCTGAAACTTCGGGCTCCAGGCATCTCTTACTCCGTACCCAACTTCCAAGTGCTTCTCCTTCCCATCTCCACAGGGTTGCTAGGTAAAATACAGGATGCCCAGTTGAATTTGAATCGCAGACAATGAAATCGTTTTGTTTTTTTTAGTCTAAGTATGTGTCTCCTGCAATATTTGGGACACACTTATATTACAACCTTTTTTTAATTCACTGTTTATCTGAAATTCGAATTTCACCCAGCCTCGTGTATTTTCCTTTGCTAGCAGCTCTGGCAACCTTGCTCCCCTACCCTGTTTTAGTAGCCTGATATCAGAGCTGAAATGGGACTCCTGCGCTTGAGCCCTGGGCCTGCCTTCTACATGCCAAGTGACCTGGGGAACATTGCTTCCTCTTTTGAGGTCAAGCAAGGAATGAGCAACCTTGAACTCTGGGGCACTGAAGCATTTAGGGGACTCTCACACAGTGGTTTGCAAAAAATCTCCATTTGACTGGTAAAGCATATGGAAAATTATACTGTCAACAAAGAGCACAGGCCTGGCATTGTTTTTAGCTTCTAGCCCTATTGGGGTTATTTAAGGAGGGACTCTTTGGTAGCCCAGATGTGTCTGGTCCCCATTTGCATCCCCTGCACCCAACCCAGGGTTACCAGTTGGCCGTCCCTTAATATAAATTGCTAAGGTGAATTCATGAGTGAATGAACCTTCCCTGTGTTTCCACCCAGGTCCCGAATCACTAGAGTTGTCATTTATATTTCACAAAGAGTTGACTGTACAGAAATGGCCAGGGTCAGAACCAGGCACTGGACCAGGCACCAGGATCACTAAGCTCAAAACCCTGGATGCAAGTCCTGGGTTTTGCTAGTATTTTGTGCCTTGGCTAAGTCCCCACCCCTCTCTGGGTTCTGGTTTCCTCATCTATAAATTGATGCTGTCGTGCATGGGGCTCCTTACAGCCCAGGCATTCTGAGACAGCTCCTGTGTTGCTGAGCTCTGTTGAGAGCTGGGTCTACTCTGAGTCCCAGTGCTTGCTAAGGCCATGCACGACAATGCCCCATTTCAGCAGCCCAGGGAATGCCTGGATGCATGGCATCCCCTGGACCCTGTCACTGATATGTTTTGGGTTTCAATTGGGTCTCTGCAAAGGCATATCAGGCTTTGGCTTTCTTGTCCCTAAGCAGGTGGGGAGAAGGAGGAGACCCTGCCCTCCTGGTTCTGCACCCCATCCAGGGCTCCTTTGACCCTTGGCCACAACTCAGATATTTCTTCTCAGCCTCTGCAGTCAGCCTAGATTTATCCTGCCTCGTGTCTCTCATGTAAAATGCATATCCCGACACTTTGCCAGGTTAAATGATTTAACAGCCGAGCAGAAAGAATTAGGGGTCCAGGAGCAGGAGGCAATGCCTGCTTTTCAGATGAGATTGGAAAGAAGATGGAGATCAGTGGTGATGATAATCTCTTATTTTAATAATATAAAATAACTGTCCCACTGAATCAGAGTGAGCGATGAATTTTGTGGCCTGGGGTTAGAGACAGCCCAGCTGGGAGAAGAGAACCAGGGGGATACGGGGATGTCTCTCTTCCTGTCGCTTCCTCTCTTTTGTCCTTTCTCTTCTGAAGATTTGTGCCAGTTCCATCCTGTGACCACCTCGATCTGGTGTCACTAAGAGTGTGGGAAGCCAGGGAGGTTGGAAGGGAGAGTGGTGGATTTGGGAGGGTTTGTGTGTGTGAATAAGAGACAGGAAGGAAGGGAGGGAAGGAGGGAGGGAGGGAGGGAGGGAGGGGGCAGGGAGGGAAGGAAGCTGAGCTCTGCATCCAGGCTTTGAGTGGATCAAGTTGAATGTTGAATCCTGGGTCTGAGTCTGGGTGCCTGGTAAATCCATGCATGGAATGCTCCATCTTTGAAGTCCAGGGAAGGCCTGACTGCTTGGCATCCACTGGACCCTGTTCCTGGTTTGGGTTTCGGTTGCCTCTCTCCAAAGGGGAATCAGGAATAAATGAATGAATGAAAGAAAATAAATCTGGGGGAACTCATGACCACTTTTCCTTTGTGATTTTCAGCAAGAGATGCTCTGATCTGTGACTATGGAAAAGGAAAATAGGCTGCCCAGAGGCAGGGGCTAGAGGGGACGACCCCTGGGAGATATGTGAATTGCTCACTGGGGCACAAAGTCATAGGACACGTGGTCCTGGCCCCAGTGAACCCAGAGAGAATGGCACTCTTCAGTCAGTTCCTTAATTGGCCAACGTGTGTTGAACACCTGTCACGTGCTGGTCTTTCTGACGTTGGCTGGGCCAGACCCTGGAGGTTCCAACAGGCACCAGGGGGTGGGGGGCCAACTCTGTGGCACATGTCAGCTCAGCAGGGCTCCCCTTCCCAGCGGGCTGCTAATAGCTGAGGAGCTGCAGACCCGTCTTCTTCCCTGGGATTAATTCATTACTCTAGCCCTACTCAGATTCCGTCAGGTTCAAACGTCAGAATCGGATATGCAGCTAATGAGTCAAATGCTCTCTCTATCTCTCCCTGGCTGGGGCTCTGCAGACAGTGGCCAGCGTCAGGGGGGTTGTACTGGGTAGACCAGAGGCTCTGACTGCCTGAGCCCATGAGGGACCTTCCTCCCCTTTCTTAGTGAGGGGCAAGTCTGCTGTAGTTACTGTACGGGTTTATTGTGGAGAGCAAGCCCCCTCCCACGGGGACTCCTGTGCCGAGACTCCTCCAGGCCCGTGAAGAAGGGCAGAACTGAGCTCAGGTAGAGGCCTTTTTCCGTGCCCTTGCCGGCTCTCCTCCTCACCAGTCACCAGCCATTTACGGTAACTCGGGACGTGCTGGGTCCATGCTAGACACGAAGGACAGAAAACTGAACAGATTGAGTGGTTCCCTCTCTCCCCTCCCCTCTCCTCCCCTCCCCACCCCTTCCTTCCTTCCTTCCTCTCTCTCTCCCTTTCTTTCCTTTCCTTTCCTCCTCCCCCTTTCTTTCTTTGTTCTTTAAATAAATGTTTAGTGAGTATCTAAGGGGCCACTGAGGTGTTGTCTTTAGGGGCGAAGGCTCTGGAGCCCGACTTCCTGGGTCTGATTCTGCCACCGACCGGTTGTATAGACTTAGGCAAGTGAGTTGGGCTCTTTGCCTCTGTTTCCTCATCTGCAAAATGGGGGGGGAAACAAAATACCACCTTCAGGCAGTTGTTAGGGCATGAAGTGGGTCATAACAAGTATGGCCAGTGAATGCTACAGCCGTGTAGCTGCTATTCCTCTGTAGTAAGCACTCAGAGTCTCAGTGTATACAGTAGATCGGATCCACACTGAGTGGCTCCTTATTGTATACCAGACAACATGACTTCTAGCTCTGACTCATTCAGTCCTCGCAGGGACCCTTCTAGGGCAGGTCTCATGGTCACGGCCCCCATGTTATACAGGAAGATACTGACTCAGGTCTGCTCTTGCATAAGGCCACCCAGCTAGTAAATGTTGGAGCTGGAATTTGATCTCTGCTCTGTTAGACTCAGAGTCTGAGCTCTGGGTCATAATTTATGTCTTGGGGAGACAGACCATGCAGAGAGTTCTGGAAGTGGCAGCATCTTGTAATGCAGATCCAACTACAGCACTTTGGGGTCTGCAGAGAGGAAAGCGGCTGCCTCTGGACATCCCGGGAGGTAAAGGAGGGCCCCTGGTGGAGGTAGTGTTTGGGCTGGAGGTTGAGTAGGCACTCTGCTGGTGTAAGGGCTGGGCTAGGCAGGGGGCAGAGAGCAGGGCACATATATAATCTCCAGCCCCAAATGCTGGGTGCCAGGGATGAGGCTGGGAAGGCAGGTGATGACGGCAACATGCAGGGCACTGTCAGCTGTGCCAAGGAAGTGGGTCTTATGTGAGGACAGTGGGAGTCAGTATGATGCTGGAGCTGGGAGTGGCACGGATGTCCGCCAGAGAAAGCTCTTTCTCTAACCTGCACCTTGGAACACGGACCAGGGAGGAGAAGGCTTGAGGCAGGGACTGTGCTCAGTGTGTTCTTGCAGTCGTCCACTTGCTGCTCAAGGTGCCCACCCGAGGAGACTGGAGAGTGGAGCACAGAAGGCGAGGTGAGGCTTACGGGACAAAAAGGCCATGGTGTCTGTTTCTGATCCATGGAAAGTGACAGCTTGTTGCGGCTAGGCAAGATGGTGTCCATTCTGAAGGCTGCCTGCAGGCTGTTGAGTGGGAGACAGGGATGAACAGGGGTGCCAAAGCGAAGCTTCCCTGGAAACAGAATGGGTTTTAACTGCTACTTGTTGATCAATGAAGGGGGAGGCTGGGTGAGAGGGCCATTTCAGGCTGAGACAGGAGGGCCTTGAGTGGAAGCCAGAGAAGATCTGCTGGCTCAGTACAGGGAGACCCAGGCTGGGGCAAGGAAGAGGCAGCATCCCAATCAAAATGGGCCATGAGGAACACAACCAGGGGTTAGAGTAGCAGCTCTGGCTCAGTGGGGGGTGGGGGTCATGAGGGACCCCCAATTCAGAGATAAGACCCAGGGGCAGGGCCAGTCCTAACCTGCTTGTAGAGAAATTGGAGCATCTCTTAACCATTCAGGCAAGAAAAGGGGAAAAGAAAAGAAGAGGCTGGGGCCTGGTGAGGGGGGGCTTCCCAGCTGTACCCACCAAGTCAATATTTTGCTAAATGTTCAATTTGCAATCAGAAACAAGCACTCTGCAAACATGTTTCTTTTTATAGTCCTTGGTATTTTTCTTTTGTTTTCCTTGAAAGGTTCTCCCCACCCCAGTCCCCCTGTGGGTGTGTTTGCAGACCTAAGAGGGGGAGATGTGCTTCAGTGGCCAAGTGGGGTAGCAGTCAGGACCTCGAGGTTAAGAAGAACCAGAGGAATCTGGATCATGCGGAGAGATGGAAGCGGGAAGTGTCAAGCCAGGCCAGGAAGGGACTCTGACCACTTCCATGGCAGCCGTTCCTTCACAGATGGGGACAGAAAGCTCTGATGGGAATGACTGTGTTAGCCAAATACATGGAGACCTATGATGGCTTAGCAGGTCATCTTTTTTGGGGAGGGGGGGAACAACTATAACTGTTTATCCAAAACTGTTCTAAAAAGCTCTTTGATTCATTTTGACCTTGTATCATTGTCCTTCTTACATATGGCTTGCCTGCTGTACTGGATTGCAAGTTTCCTGAAGGCTGTGAACTCATGCCTGCTTCTGTACCCTCCCCAGCACTCAGCACAGTACCTCCCCTGCAGTCGGTGAAAGGCTGAACATGCCTGTGACTGTTCTCAACATAATAAGTTATCGCATGGTCAGTCATAGCCAAGGCCTATGAATACTATGTGAAAATGTGGGGTTTAGGGCTTATGATTTGGAGGCAACATGACATGGGGTAAGAATACGGACCCAGGACCCAGGGCACCTCTCGGCTCTGTTCCTGGGTGTATCACTCAGTCTTTTTGTGTTTATTACTTCCTTAGTTGAAAGCAAAAGAGAACTCCTATCACCTGGGCTCTACTGAAAGGCACAGTAAATAAAGTGGCACCACCATTCTGTAAACTGCAAAAATAAGATGGAAATTTATGACTGTTCCCATTTTTAATTGTTACTCTCCAAAGATGAACCCTGTTCTGAACAGAATAGTAAGTGAGGGACAGAAAGAGTAGTGTCCTGAATGGTAAGGAACAGAAGACGGAACTAGACATTTGGAAAACTCCCTGCAGTCTCTCGGTACTGGTTGGGCTTAGCCAACTCCAGCAGTCAGACCCAGATACCTCTACTGGGGAGTCCTAGACAGGGCCGGTGGACCGACTTCAAGGCATCTGTGAAACTTCTAATACTGGACAATTCAGGGAAGAAGACCCACGATTCATGAGATTCTCAGTGGTCCCAGAAGGAAGAGGAAGTTATGGTCTCAGGATCAGGCACAAGCCAGTACCTAGGAAGAGGGTCTTTGATCCAGAAGTGGAAGTTAGGGATAGGGAAGGACTGGGAGTTACTGGGAGTAGAGCCTCTAGTCCAGCTCATTTGGAGCCCACCTGGCAGTGTCCTGAATAAGTTTTTTTTGGATAAGGGAGGGTTTTTTACCGGGAGGTGGTTTTGTATCCACATAGGAAGTCAGTTCTGTCCAGGGACAAGGGAGAGACTCTGGGAAGCAGCTGAGTCCCCCTGTCCTGAGAAAGGCTCAAGCGTTGAATGAACCCAACCCAGGTTTGGAGGAAGGGGTTCTGGCATTAGGTGGGAGGTTGGGCTAAAAGGTCCCTGCGCTTCCTTCCACCTTTCCATTGTTTGTTTCTGTGATGTGTTAAGCAGTGTCCGACAGACATGATCACTTAGCTGAGTACTTGTACTGTATCTACCTTGGGCCCCAGACTCTGCCTGTTGTGAGTTCAGTGTTGAATTTCTTAGCTGGCTGTGTGTGTGATTGTTTCCCGGCTCACTCGGAAGAGATCAATGTGGGAGAGAACAGAAGGCTTGGGCTGGGTCTCCGAGGCCATGTCTAAGGAGGAGAAAGTGGTCCTCATGGAGCTGCCAGAGCAGACTGTGTTCCATGCAGCAGTGGATAGACTGGAATATTAGATGTTTTGACAAAAATGGCTTCACTGTCAAACATGTTTGCGAAATTCTGGATAAGACAAAGTGAAACAGTTTTTGTTTGTTTGCTTTGTTTGTTTTACTTCTTTGAACCATCTGACTTTCCAAGAAAGGAGCGTGATATGTGGCATCTCCCTAATTTTTTTTGAGCACGGAACCTTCTTTTCCCCAAGGAGCAATTCTCGAGGCTGATGTTCCAAAGAATACACTAACATTGCTGGAGACAGCTTAGTGAGATGCCCTGTCTTTTCTGCCTCCCGCCTGTCTCTCCTTTCATTTTCTGCAGCCAGGATTCTGTAGGGAGACATCTGGAGCCTTAAGAAGACCCTTCCTCAGCCCACTAGGATTTCTGCAAGTGGTATAGGTTTAGGCGTGTAATGAATTTAGATTTAATTTGCAAGTGAAAAAGCTTGCTTTCTTTTGTAGCTTACACCAAAGCTCAAACGTCTAAGCTTCCAGGGTTTAAGTCTAATTAACTGCATTTCACAGCTTATTTAAAGAAAAGAATGGAGGCATTAAAATTGTAAAATCTAATTTTTGAGTAAATCTTTCAGTGCAAAATTAATGTCGCAGTATTAGAGCCGCCTTGGCAATATATCTCTTGTCTTCAAATTTCAAAATGAGCTTTTGCAAACATGAAATTATTCATTAGACTGTCTGGTAAAGAGATAAATAAGTGTCTCTTCAAATCCTCAATCTCCTCTTCTCTATTTAGCCAAAGACGGAGTTATTTGGTTTCAGGGCAAGTGAGTTGATCAGATTTGTGAATTTCGACAGGTAAGGAGAGCAGCCAAGGGAGCAGGAGCTGTGTGCGCGAGGAAGCTGGGGCAGGGATCGAGTCCCTTCTTCATCCTCCCTGGCCTGCTCTGAGGCATTGGCCCTGGGAGCAAGGACATGTCTTCGCAGCCACACTGAGATGGGGCTGGGGTCGGGGTCCACGGTCCACCGGGCAGCTGCTCTGTCGGAAATGCCCAGGATCTCCAGTACCTCCAGGTGGGCCCATTGATTTTCACAACCAAGTGATCACCATCCTGTCTCTCCTATCACTGAAACATCTTTACCTTCTGTCCCTTCTCCTGGACCCCATTGCAACGGTCCTAATTCAGGGGCTCATCCATCCACCTTTCCATTCTCCTCTGCTGCTGCCCCTCAAAGACTCCCATCCTGGTCTCCCTAGATGTGACCTGCATAGGCAGCGCTCTGAGGGTCTGCTTGCATTCCTGTAAAACCCTAGGGTACCTTGCAATCACTCCCACGCCCCACTGGACCACAAGTTCCTCTAAGACAGAGAATGTATCCACTTCTCCTTTGATGCTGATTAAGTGTTTGTTGGGGATGATGAAGATGACTAATGGGATATATCAGAATGAAAGGTTCAGGAACTTTGGGCTCATGTTTTCCAACCTTTTGTTTTGCCGGTAGCTGTTTTCTTTTATCCACTATACAAAGTTGGAGGCACTCAAGGTGGGGAGCCCAGCATTGGGACAACTCAATACAGAAGGGTCACTTTTGTGGTGTAGAAGGAATACATCTGGGTGGGAACTTAGCTTTGTTTCCTACTTCCCAGGTGAATGTCTCCTGACCTGCAAAACAGAAATAAAAACGCCTAAATGCAGGACTTTTGCGATGCCTAGATCTAGTGCAGAGCTGGTGTATATGAACAATCTAATGCTGTTGCCTGGCCCAGAGTGGACATTTGGTGGAGAAGAGTAGAAATTGGTGACCACTGTTTTTATACATTGTGCAACGGAAGGATGAGGTTTAAGCAAGCTGATGTTTATGTATCGATATTTGCTTCATTACTAGGTCTTTCATCCATTACATTTGTACCGAATGTCAGGAGGGATGCCGGGTACTAGGGACAAAATGCTGACTTACGCGATCACTCTATTCTCCCTCTCCCGTCATTGGAATCAAGATCTGCTTCCTGTTCCCCTTGCCAGTAGCCCAGCCCAAGCCACAGCTGTCTCTTGCCTGGTATATTCCCATAGCCTCCTAGTCTGCCTACCTCTGCCTCACCTCACTTTAGTCCATTTCCCACAGAACACACAAATATTTTATTTTATTAAAGATTTATTTATTTGAGAGAGAGAGAGAGCAGGGTGTGGGCAGAAGGAGAGGGAGAGACACTCTCAAGCAGGCTCCCCGCTGATCATGGAGCCTGACACAGGGCTCCATCTTGAGACCCCGAGATCACAACCTGAGCTGAAATCTGGAGTCGGATGCTCAACTGACTAAGCTGCCCAGGTGTCCTTGGAGAAATGTGTTAAAACACCAAGTGACCCCATGACTGTCCTGATTATAGCTTCAGTGGCTCCTGATTGCCCACTGCACGTGATCCATGAGCTGCCATGTAGCTCAGAAGGCCTGGCAGGGTCTTGGCCACCCCTTCAGGCTCCTCTCTCCTGACGTCCCTACAACAAGGTCTGACTGTCCTGCCACTCAGAACAGTGCCCACAGCTTGGGGTCTGTCCTTCAAGCCTTCCCGAGTGGATTCCAACTGCCTGGAATGCTCCTTGCCTTTTCTTCTCTCACCACCTTGTCCTGTGTTGGCCCCGCATCTACTCATCCGCGCCTTAGGTTGGAGGGTTTCTCCCTGGGGGCCTCTGCCAACTCCTGGCGCAGGGGAGACGCTCCTCTGAGGAGAAAGGCGCAGCCCTGCACCCCACTATCTTGGCTCTGCCGGCATTTTACTGACCTTCTCTCCCCACACCCACCCCTCAGCGTCACATTCAAAAGAAGCAGAAGATGGATGTCCAAAAAGCATTGAAAAATAATTTTAATCTTTTATGAAGCTGTTTGAGAAATGCCAAAGGGACATTCATTCCTAACATACAGCAGAACTTTAAACCCCCCTCCACTCCATCTCTGTCTCTCACGACCTCACACAGGGTGGCAGAGTCATAGCTCTCTCTCTCTCTTCCCTCCCTCTGAAATTACCCCAGTCCCTCGAGAACAGCCCTTGCTTGCTTTCCTCCCCTCTCCCACTTTAACCTTTCTGGATTTCCACTCACAAGTGACTCTCCTCACTTTCATGCTTGTTTTTCAATTAACAAAGGACGAAGAAGTACCAACATTCTGACAACCACTCACACCCACCACCCGTTAGAGAATGGTTAGCATTTGTCCCGTGTGCTTCCGCTTTCTGCCCTTTCTGACAGCGGGGTGGTGGAGGAGGTCCCGGCTCTGTGGCCAGGCAAAGATCACACTGGAGAAGTGGTTTAGGGAAGGGTGGAGACTGTGGGGGACCAGAGCAAACCCCTTGATAAAAGAGATTCTTCTCAAGAGCCGTGACTTCGATTGCACCGATCTCCTTGCTGTTCCTGGCACTTGGAAGGGGGACCTGCCCCACCACTGAAGGAAGAATGAAGGAAAGGAAAGAAACGTGGGCTCCTGTTACCAGAGCTTCTGAGTTTATCAGAAGAAGCCCGCCATCTGAGTTTTTTTTTTTTTAAGCTACAGAGCCTTTTTTTTTTTTTTTTAAGATTTTATTTATTTGACAGACAGAAATCACAAGTAGGCAGAGAGGCAGGCAGAGAGAGAGGAGGAAGCAGGCTCCCTTCTGAGTAGAGAGCCTGATGTGGGGCTCCATCCCAGGACTCTGGGATCACGACCTGAGCCAAACGCAGAGGCTTTAACCCACTGAGCTACCCAGGTGCCC
Source organism: Taxidea taxus jeffersonii (assembly GCA_003697995.1). Taxonomy (NCBI): domain Eukaryota; kingdom Metazoa; phylum Chordata; class Mammalia; order Carnivora; family Mustelidae; genus Taxidea; species Taxidea taxus. The sequence continues at coordinate 12,184 of RCUC01135639.1, forward strand.
CGCGCCATCTGAGTTTTAATGAGAACTCTGAGTTTTAACTGTCGGGTAGTATTTCACGAAGTTGTAAAAATTCACTGTGGGCTAGGTGCCCATGCTGGCAATCACTGACCTCTGACTTAAACTTGCTAGGCTCCTTGAATTCCCTCTCTACCCTTTACCTGGTTTCACTACTACAGACAGGCAAGTCCAGAGGCTCCTTATTTTTAGAAGGCAGGGTGCGGGGGGGGGGGGGGGGCGGGAGGCTGACGTTCTGTTCATATTGCTCTGTACCTTTCAGCTCAAATGCCTCTGATCCCAGGTGGGGTCAGAGCAGAGGAAAGTGGATCCCAGAGGGCCAAAGTGGGAGAGGAGGAAGCCAGGGCTGGGCTGAGGCTGTTGCTCCTGCTGCCAGTCAGTCTCAGCAGCGCCGCCTAGAGGCAGGCAGAAGATCCATCTGGGGGCACATCGGCTCTCTAGGCAGAAGGGAGGCTGAGTGCTTGCTTGCTGTTTGTTTTTTCTGAGAAATCTTGGTCCGATGGGAACTTCTTCTAAGTAATCACTTCTCAGAGCCAATTAGTATCTAGCTGCACTGTGTGGAAAGGCCCAGAGGGGGGTGAGGTGGGCTGACTGTCTTGCTGTGGCAAAGGTGGTGGGCGGCAGGCGGGGAGAGGGAGAGCGGCTGTCCTGGAAGGGATGGCAGTGTGCTGCCTTAACAGGGTGGCTCCACTGTGGTTCGGGCCACTCCCAGCCCTTGCCAGGTTTTTTTCCATCATGAGTGTGACCCCAGGGCAGCTTGACAGGAGGCCACTGGGCCTGGAAGCCTTGGGAGAAGGCATCAGAAGGCAGGGTAACTGGGGAGCACGACCCAAGTCCCAGCTCTGTTTCTTATCGGCTGTGATCTTAGCAAGCCACTCACCTGTCTCAGCCTCCATTTCCTTTTTGCTAAAACGGGGACATCGGGCTGCTGACCTGGCAGTCCTGTTGTGAGGATGAAGCAGGTGCCAAGGCAATGGGAGGGCAGATTACTTAATCTTCTTAAGCTCCAGATTTCTCTCATCTCTAGAAGGGGTTGTGTCAAGTAGGAGGGCATGTAAAATGCTTGACATGGAGTGAGGACTAAAGAAATATAAGTCTCTGTTATTATTTTTTTAAGATTTATTTATTTTAGAAGGGGGAGGGGCAGAGAGAGAGGGTGGGAGAGAATCTCCAGCAGACTCCCCACTGAGCTCGAAGCCCAAGGTAGGGCTCAACTTTATGACCCTGAAATCATGACCTGCGACAAAATTGAGAATCAGATGCTCAGCCAGCTGAGCCAAGCGGGTGCCCCAAAGTCTCTGTTATTATTAACTCTGGCAGCACACATAAGTATGTAGACTGTGGCCCCCAAGCAGCAAGTTCCAAGTTTCCAAAATGAGGGGAAATGCCACAGGGTACCACAGTGAGGTTTCCAGCTGGATGGGTGGTCTTGGGTGGGGATGTGCTGACAGGTGAAAGAAGCAGGATGCTTGCAGGATGGGGTCCAGCTCGCCTGGGCTTGGGATGGAAAGGAGAGAACAGGGGGCAGGAAGGAACCCAGAGCAGAGCAACCTGCTTAGAGAGGGGTGGGGTCAATCAAGGCAGGGTCCAGGGGCACCTCAGAGATTACTTTTTTTTGAAGAAAAGACTCAATGAGAGTGAAGTAGTTTGGAACTAGCCTCCCCAAAATGTGCCACTTAGGCAGGTGGCTTATTTTGAGCTGAAGACAATCAAGGCCCGAAAGACCCAGAAAGAGCTTTTCACTTCCTCCTTAACTGCCTCTAAGCATTTAGATGGAAGCTGTGCTGCAGGAAGAGGGCCATGAGCAGAGACAACTACCAAGACTCTGGGCCAGGTGTGGGGAGCTGGGATGCTGCAGGCCTGTTTGTGCAAAGTCCTGTGCTGTCCTGTTGTCTCTGCTCCAGTGAGGAGCTCTTGTTTACCAAACATTTGCTCTTTCCATCTTCCTATGAACTGTCTTCCTCCTCCTTGAAGCCCATACCCTACCCCCTCCTGCTTCACTTAAGATGGCCTATAAGCCTCAACTGCCTGACTGTCTTTGAAACTCTCCTGTCTAAGTGAGGCTCCTGTATGTATGAAATTAAATTTGTTTTTCTCCTGTTAATCTGTTTTATGTCAGTTTAATTAATAGAGCAGCCAAAAGAACCTAGGAGGGTAGAGAAAAAATTTTTTCTCCCCATAAGAGGAAGAAGCTTAGTGCCAGACAAGTGAGAGGCAGAGCTGGACCCAAGCCCTGGACTCCAGACTCCAGGTCCAGGACTCTTTTCTTAGCCCCCACAGAGGGGATGCCCTAAGGAAGTCCAGGGGCTGGGTCTCACAGCCACCTGTATATTGTGACCCTCCCTTGTCTGGAGTTCTCCTATCTCTTCTGTGTACCCCCAAAGGGAGGACTCAGCCCTGGACTCTCCCCTCCTCCATTCACTGTCCCAGAAGAGGCCCTCCAGGGAGCCAGTGTGGCTGTGCCTTTACTGTGTTGACATGGGATTTGGCCTAGGGAAGATAGGTGCCTTCTGGCCTAGAGTAGCCTGGAAAAAACACATAGGGGCATTTGAAACCTTCAAGCTGGTAGGCTTGGGCTTCTGAGAAGCAGGGTAAACAAACCTGGGCCCAAGAGGAAACTCATTCTTTCTTTTCCCTGCCTTTCAAACTCATCAAAGTCAAGTTCTCAAAGCCTTACTGTCTCACAAGTGCCTTCAAATGGGCCTCATTGTTTTATTTATTGTGCTTATCACAAGTACAGGCAGCCTGGAGATTTCTGGGCCAGTCAAGACCACTTTCAGGGAGTGTTGACATTTCTGGGGGATCTGAATGGTCCTTCGGGTCTTTCTTTCCCTGGGCAGGCCTGATTCAGAGAGGAGGTGCTAATGGGGGTTTCCCAGGTGGGTCCCATTCCTGCCCCACTCTCCATGCCCAGCAGGCCGGGGCACATGTCTCCAACCATGCTCCACTGCACACAGATAGCTAGGACTCTGTGCTGTCCCAGCAGCCAGCTCTCCCCCTGGACCCTCCCTAGCCCACTGGGTAGGGCTCAGCAACAGCACTGACGAGAGTCGCTGTGACCTTCTGATGACATAACGTGCAATAAATATGAACTGAGTGCCTACTGTGTGTGTGTGTGTGCATGTGAGTGTGTCAAGGAGTGGGGAGATAGAGAGATAAAGGTCGGGTACCCTGTGGTTCCGTAGCTCACTGTGGGGAGAAGGAGACAAGCACCAGTCACCCACCACCTCGCGGGCTGGGCCAAGTGCCCTGTTCAGAGGCAGGGAGTGTAGGTGAATTTGGTGGATGAATGGTGGGCAGTCTGGTGCTGCAGAAGAAAAGACATTGTCAGGATTGGGCTGGAGGAGATGGGGTTGGGCCGGACCATGGGAGCTTCAGCTTTGCTCTGGGGGCCCCTAGGCTCACCTGCCAGTTTTTGAGTTGCATCTTTAGAGTTGCTGTGTCCCGGGTGGGCACATGACCCTGTGCCAGGGCCACATGCTTGGCAGTTTCTGAAGGGTTTGCTGACAGAGAAGTCTGGCCATGGGCTTTGCCAGACATCTGCCCCCTCCCATTTTTCTGGATAACTGGTAGAAATGCACACTGTAGAGGGAGATGAATACTTGGAGCATTTGCCGGTTTCCTCTGGAGTGGGCTCAAAGTGGGTGCCCACATGCCCTTCCAGGCGCCGTGGTGTGGCCGCAGATAGAGCCTGGGCCAGCTGTGGAATCTCGGCTGACCAGCTCCCCCCACCCCTGCCACCCCGAGTCTGGGTATCGTCTTTGCAATGCGGTCGATGCTGCCTTTTTTGCCAACATGACATAATGTGTATAACAGTGCTCTGAAAGCTGTATTATCCAGATGCAAAATATTATTTTTTTTCTTTCCTTTTACTATCTTCTCATCTATTCTTAACCTGCCCTGCATTTGGGCCAGGACCAAAGACCTGTCTCCTTCCATATCATAATGGCTGTCTGTTGTGGAGGGCAGATTGGATCACCTCTGTGTTTTAGTGATTCCGGGAAGACTGGAGGCTGGAGAGGTAAAGAGGCATGGGCTTGGTCAGGCAGTAATGAGTAGAGCGGCTGTGTCTGGGCCAAGGAGAAGATGCTGGAAGTGGACAGGGACGTTTTTATTGATGTCATTGAAATCTCCTACCCTCTCCTTCTCTTCCTTCAACTGCATAATGTCCCGGACCCCAAACACCTTTGTACCCCTCTTCTCCTTTCGGATTCCTGTACTTCTCCATTATGAATGATTCAGCTTTCACATTCTCTCTCCCTGAAGCATTTCTGGATTTTCCTGGGCAAGTGGTTTCTCATCCTCCATGACACTTGTTGGCTTCTCTCTCCGTGATGCTTTTCCATGGTGCTCTGTATTGGAGTATTTGTGGAGATTTCCTGTCCTTCCTGTTCACTTTGGGCTCCTCCAGAGAAGGTACGATATCTTCTGGACCTTTGTGTCCCCTTGTCAACATGCCTTGTGCTCAAGCCACCTCCATGAGTCCCGGAGGGATTAGGAATCTTCTGCCTTCAGGAAACATCGGTGAGACCCAGGGCTGGGCTGGATGCCAAGGCATGTCCTCCAGGAGCTCGCTCTCTAAGGCAGCTCCACACATACTCCGTCCTGTAAAACGTGTGTCCTGCTGAGTCCAAGGGCAGGGGACTAGCATACCCATGTCTTTCCTGTCAGCCATTCCTGCACCCCTGCCCTGAGCACTGGGCTGCTCTGAGTTCCTTTGTGCCTGATCTGTTCCATTCCTGTTGTAAGGCTGGAAATGAGACCTGCCTGGCTCTCAGGGGCTAGGGAGAGATAGGGTACAGCAGAGGATGGAAGGTAGGTGTGGGGGGTGTTGAGGAGGAGACCGGGTGCCCTTACAGCATGGAGTTTCTCTCCCGTAAGGAGCCCCAAACTCTTGCCCGATCCAGAGAAGCAAAGGAGCAGTCCCCTCACCCTTCTTATTCCTGGCCCTTGTAACCCCCTGAGCTCCTTCTTTGTCCTGCTGAAATAATGGCTTGTCAGAGAGACACGATTATTACTAATTGCTAGATTGCTTTGCGCCTGTTGTTCCCAGACAGGCAAGGCGGGGCCTGTCTCTGCAAGCGCGGGGGTGCCTCTGGGTGACCTCCTCCTGGAGAGGGAGAAGCCAGAGCAAGGAGAGTGAAGAAACAAGAAAGACAGGCTGTGGTCCTCATGTGTCTCCTGGTTTATAGCTGGTGGTTGTTGGAATCAGGACGATTCCAACAAATACAGGCACCCACGAAATCACTCATCCCCACCTCAAAATACCTCTCTGTGCAGGTGTTCTATACTTGGTGATTCACGTGGGTAAGTGCAGGTCCTCAGTGAGTGGTAGACGTAGCCAGGAGCCCCAGATGGGCAAGCTCCCCAGTCCAGCTATCGTGGTTGTGTGTACATGGATATCCACGTGTACAGAGGCGGGCAAACATCTAGAGATTTGATTTTTGCACCCCTCTTCCCACCAGTTTCTGAGTCAGGTGAAAAATAGACACAAAAGGTAGACAGTGACCAAAATTTTCCTGTATTTCATCCTTTTTTAAAGACACATATTTTCACATTTCTGAAACTAGGGGTGGGTGTGCATAATCAGCAACATATTAGCAATATGTATTGAAATACTAGCTTTATTGCCAACAGAGTTGATTTGAAGAAACGAGGCCCACAAGGGCTTCTTTCTCTTCTCTCCTGCATAGAGGCTGCTGAGTCCCCAGCCAAGAGCCCAGAGACCTGCAGGTCAGCCTGCTTCTGAGCAGAGGTTCCAAGGAGGACAGATGAGTATGTTCTGCACCAGCCTGGGCCATGCAGGCTCCATGCCCCAGCCTTCTCCCTGTCTTCCAATTAAGTAAGGAGATGAATGGGTCAGGGAAGGGAGGCAGGTGAGGAAGAGAACAGATTTTTTTCCCACTATTCCCTGGTGGGCAGAACTTCCCAGTATATGAGTCAGAGTGGGAACATAAGAAATGGTTTTCCCTCGAGGATGAATACCCCGGGGGGTAGCAGTGAATGGGGTGAATGGGTGAAAACACACAAATACATTCACACACAGACGATGTACACATTCAGTTGTGCATTAGAGAAGCAGGCTCAGTCAGCTGAGGACATACTTGTGAACGGTTCCTCGTGTGACGTTTTCATCATTGGGCACATGCACAGAGACCCAACGAACACACACACTCACATGGGGACACACACACACACTCAGGTCTTCCCATGTGGGCACGCGCCTCCTGGATGTTGGCCAGCGTTGTCCTGCAAGGAGCCATGAGTCATTTGACAGTGGAAGGCAGAGTACACAGGTCTGCTCAGAGGCCACTTTATGGAGTTCCTTAAGCCAGAGGGCTGCTGTGGGCTGAGCGCTGGTGGAGTGACTGGCATCCGGCTTGTCCCTACGGTCATTTCTTCCAGCTCACTGCAGGTCTGGGCCTCCTGGTGCCAGCTTTCAGTCTTCCAGAGGACTTTTGGACAGATTTCCCTGTTCCCAGTAGTCCCACGTCCTGGGAGAAAGCCCTGTCACCACACCCTCTTCTTCCTGAGTCCCCCTAAAGCCTGCCCTCTGCAGGCTGCATGAACAGGCCCCCTGGAAGGGCTGGATGCCACGAGCTTCACCTCTGAGCTGTCATTGGAGGAAGCCAAGTCACCTCTAAAGGAAGCTCTGGTGCCACATTTTAATGTGATCTCCTCAAACCCTAACTCTGTACAGATGCGCTCCCTAGTGACACACACCCTGGGAGCTCTCCATGCCTCCCTGGCATCGCTGGGCTGTGCTTGCCCACTTCTCAGTAGGCTGGAGGCACTCCGTTACAGGGGCCATGCCTTCTGATTGAATTAGAAGTGTCTGGAGCCCATTTAGAACTGGCATCTAGAGATCTCCCCATGCGCCCCACCCCATCAAATCGATGAGGTTTCTAAAGCCTGAAGAGAGGCAGTGACTTGCCCAGAGTCAACATACCTGACCAGGGTCAGAGGCAAACTCCCAGCCTCCTATGTGTGTGTGGCTCTGAGGTTAGAAGCTGAATGGTGAGATCTTTCTGTGTGTGGACTCTGTGTGTGTCTGGGTATGTACCCGTGGTGCTAGGCACCTATGGGCGGTGGCGTTAGTGTGCCTGGGTGTGTTTCCATCTGTGGGAAGCTATGGGGATATGCATGTGAATGCTTATGTGTGTCGATGAGCTTCTGTAGCCATTTACACACACCTAACTGTGAATCTACCCCAGGTTCTGGAGAATATCCCAATGCATGTCTGCGTGTGTCTGAGTGTGTATACTCACTCATGGGTAGCTATGTGTGTAAAAGTCTCCTCTTGTTTGCCTGGGCAGGTATATACCAGCTGTGTGTATCCCTTTATGTGCACATCCATATTTGGACATTTCTGGTCTGCACCTGACCTTGGTGTCTGTCCGTGTAAATGCTGTATGTATTTGTGGTCGCATGTGTGTACTTATGGATTGCTCTGGCATTTCCCACCTGCAGGCAGCGTGCTCACCTTTGTGACTCAGGCAGCATGAGCCCTTCTGCTCAGTCTTCGTGGTCCCTGGGGGCAGCCCAGCTCCTGGTGCCATCTGCCTCCTCAGTCACTCGACCAGGAGCCTGTGTCTTTCCACTCAAGGAAATGTCGCTTGGCCCCCCGTGTAGGCTCAAATCATGTAACCTTTAATGTTCCCTCTCCTGTGGGGACCATTCAATTTCCAGCCTCTCTGGGGTCCCATTTGTGTGATGTCAGGCTGAGAGTGAGACTGTGGTCTGGTACAATTTTCCCAAAGCAGTGTGACTCCACGCCCAGGAGGGTGGCTCACTGGGTGGAACTTTCCATAGGCTTGGATAACTAAGCCTTTCCCATAGGACAGCCTCATTGAACTTCAGCTTATGGTTCAAGCCCGCCGGAAGCTTTGAAGTCCAACCCTCCACGTTAGGGATGAAGACACTGATGCTCAAGGAGGAAAAGGGACTTATTGACCCATATTATACATTTAATCTTGGGCTCCAGTGCAGTGCTCTTTCCCTCATTTGCATCAGGCACATGCAAACAGGGAAATGGATGGCTCGCAGCCCACCAAAGATTCATGTTTCCCTTCGACAGTGTAGAGCTGTCAAGGGTTAGTCCCTTTGCAGACAGGGACCACATTCCCATCACCCCTTGCATGAACATGGGTCATGTGACTGAATTCTGAACACGCAGTATGAACGGAAGTGATGGCTATATCAATTCCAAACCTTATTCATAACAACCTCCTGGGCATGTATTCTCCTAGTCCTCACTTGCTGGCTGGAACTGAGTGGATTGTGAGCATGGCGTAAGCACACATGGAAGGAGGCAAAGTTGTTACCAGCACCCTAAAGAAAAGACTCTGAAATCCCATCTCACTGACATTATCTCTAAATCACAGGACACTGTAGATTGGGGTCCCTTCTTTGGTCACTTGGACAGCCCAACCCTGGAGGGAAAGCCTGAATCACCATGGTGACTATTCCTGCAGCGTATGATAAAATTAATGGTTATACTCATTACGGCACTTCTGGCTGTCCTTTCAGCAAATTTCACTCTTCGAAGGGATCACTGGCTTTTCTCATGATGCCCAAAAATCATCATTTAAGATTACTGATAGAATCAGCTCTCCGCACATACCTCAGCCCTTCAAGCCAATGCCTTTGCCCCTTAGAGGACTGATTGATGTGACATTTGGTGACCAGGAGCTTATGGTTGATTTTCTCTCTGCAAACCCTCTCTCAGTTCAGGAGACCCTGGCTCTTCCCAAATGGCTCTGATGAGATTTTTCTCTGTGTCAGCCCTATGAGCCATAGGGAGTAGATTCTGTTACTACAACCTGGGTCAGTGCTAATGATCTCAGTAAATGCTTCTGAGGATTTCCTCCAAACCAAGCCCTCTGAGTTGGCCGTTTATGCCATCCTCAGAATTTCAGCCTTGCCAGAGGCAGTGGCAGGGGCAGAGCCTACAAAACAACATGGTAGTGTGCGAAGACCAGGGGTCAGAAGATCACTGAGCTCTGCCCACTTAGCAGAAGTCCTCAGCCAACAAGTATGCTGCAAGCATGCACAGAAAGCATGCCACACTCTCGCTCCAACACCTTCCATGACTCCCTATTGCTAAGTCTTTAGCTAGCAATAGTCCATAGTCCCTATTGCTAAACTCTTTAGCTTTCCATTTAAGATTGTCACAGCCAGGTTCCATTTTATCCCTTGCTGCCTCTGCTCCCCCATAGCCATGCCTACTCTCACAACAGCCCACCCGGGACCACAGCAGCTCCTAAATATGCTTTGATCTTTTATACTTGGGTTCTTTGTTCACTTTTCCTTCTGCCTAAATACCTTTCCCCTGTTCTTGGCTTATTAATCTCCTTTGCATTCTTCTAGACCTGGCTCATCGTCACTTCCTCCATGAAGCCTCCTCTGACTTTCAACCCAACCTCCAACTTAGTTAGGAACACCCTCCCACTTAGATCACATGCCCTTTGTAGAGTCATTTTACACGTGTTAGTTAGCGATTGTCTAGACTGAGACAAGATGCTTGAGGCCAGGGAGCAGATCTTAGTTATCCTGTACTCCCGCATGCAGCCCAGTGCTTGGCATCTAGCCCATTAGTGCCACAATGGTGTGAGGCCTATATGCTCACCTTGGTAGGGCAAAGGGTGCTACAATGGGGGCTCAGGCAAAGGTCTCTCCTGTTGCCTCTGCTTCCATGGCTCTCTGTGGGCCAGCTCTTTAGCGTGGGAGATGACTGATGCATTGAGAACAGGACTGTTGTCCTTTTGTGAGCGGAGTCAGGAATTGCAGAGTAAGAGGAGACCAGAGGGCCGAGGTCTGGCAGCCCCAGAGAAGCAAGTGAGGAACATCAAGTCCATGGCCAGGGACAAGAGCTGGAGCCAGTGGATGAGGTCTTGTATTTCATCAGTTCTACATTTGCTCATATTGTAACGGCTCTGAAATCAGAACGGCTGTCACCATGGACGGAAATCAGAACGGCTGTCACCGTGGACGGCGTACCCTAGTGTCTTTGGCAGCGTGCTTTTCTTTCTTCATGATACATAACGGGATGGCACATTTTAGAATTGATGTCTTAGACTTGATGGACTAGGTTAACTTACCTATTCGCAGAGGTCGGGGCTGAGACATGGATGCTGAATGAAGCCAACGCCGGAGTCAGATGTGAACTTCAACAGGAGGCGGAGCCAGCTCTGGTGAGCGAGGGAGGCCTCTGAAAGAGGAAACAGGAAACAGGGCTGTAGTTTGGCGTCTCACTGTAGCTGTGTCGCTTTTAGCAGGGGGAAGCTGGGCTTCCCTGTCACCGTGAGCATCCCCTAGGTGGTAAAACTCCAGAGGTGCAATTTTCACCCCCGACGTCTCTCCGTTCATCTCCCACATGCGAGGACTCTCCATCTCCCTTACAGATCTCTTTCCAGAGGCCCGCCTTGGATGGGGAGATGAAGCAGGAAAATTGATGGAGGAGGGAGGCAGGGTGAGGGGATAGGTAGATGATGGCTCTGGGAGAATGTCAAGTACAAATCACTGGCTCTCAACTGGCTGCAAGGTTCCACTGGTTCCTGGGAGCCTTTCAAGAACAGGTTGCTGCCGTCTTTAACCCGGACTGATGAAGCCACTGTTCCTCACCTAGGGTTGGGAATCACTGGCTGAAAGTATTTCCTAAATATTTAATGCTCATCATGGAGGACAGACTTCAAAATGCAAATTGTATGGTGAATCCCTGACTTGGAGAAATAAAATGATTTACATATAAGTAGCCCTTTCAGTGTGCAAAGCACTTTCACAGTGTGTGGTTATATTTGCTTCTCTGAAGTAGGCAGGCACGTTGCTATTATTATGCTCTTTTCGCGGAGGAGAATCTAGGGCAGGAGGTCAAGCAACCTCAGAAAGGAAGATGATGTTCAAGCTGGGTGATGGAGGAGACACTACCCTTGGCCACTTGGTCCCAGTAAAGCCAGTGGTGGGTGTCCAGTGAGGGAGAGGAGAGAGGGAGCCCAGAGTCAGCGGGGACAGATAAGAACTGAGCCGGGATCAGGTGGGGACAGAAGATGGCAGGACTGATGCGCCGGTGCGGAGGCCGAGCCTGCCAGAATAGCCAGCTCAGTCACGGACATACAAAATGCCCAAGTGGTTTTAGCAGATGGAAAGCCATCTTTAGAATCAGCTGAGGAGACTCACTTCTTTGAGGGACTGGAGAGATGGGGCAGAGGGAAGTCAAAGTTTTCCCGGAGAATCTGTGTTGGTGAGGACGTTGAAGTCAAGGCCAGAAGCCAAAAGGATTATCCCGTGATGTTAAACAGCGAGGTTGTGGCTTTTCCAGGGACTTGGCAGAGAGCAGGGAAGCCAAAAGGTGGCTGCAGAGTGAGTCAGAAGAGGGGAGGAGCCTCAGAAGCACAAGCAGGGCCTGGTTGAGAGCAGGGCCCAGGGGAGGGAGACACAGCAGAGCTGTCTGGGGACTGGGAAGCTGGACCAGGGCAGCACATGGTTGGGCATCCTTGGTACCTGGCAGCCCCTGTTCTTGTCAGGCCCCGGAGTCAGCTCTATGACCTCACGGCAGAGGATGAGAGAGCATGGGGGGCGGGCAGCAGAAGGGTTCCTGGGCTGGAGTGTGGTCTCCCTAAATGGTGAGGTGACTGCAACAGGGTGCCACGGAACCCACGAGATGGGTCATGCCCCTCCGTAGAGTGAACAGAGTGTTGGTCCAGGAAGTGATGGGCAAACCACGAGCTCCTTGTCAACCTGATAGATATGGCCCTCTTGGGGGACAGCTCTGAGGCCAGGCTTGGGTCCCCAACAACAGGCAGCTGCAGCCCCGCGTCCTTGTTCCCCCGCCTTCCTGTCTTGTCTTCTTTTTAACGAATTCTGAATCATAATGAAAAATTTCCTTGGATGTACTGTATGCCTGACAATCAAATCACTACGAAATCAATTCTTTGCAATCAATGTTTTTCTAATGAATTTTGCATTTCTAATGGCAGGACCTGACACTACCTGTTTATTGTGTCTCTTGCCCTTGGCTCCCTCCCCTGCCTCCTCGTTGGAAACAAAAGGCAGAGGATGCTGTGGGAGCCAAATGCTGGCCCAGCCACAGTTTCTCCTTCTTAGCCCCTTCTCAATCTCTCCTCGCCCTTTTCCTCAGCAACCCTCACTGGGAAACTTAATGGGGTGTTTCTGGAGTAATTGGAATGATTTAAGTGCCCTGCTAACCAAGTTCGTAGGAAAAACCTCAGCACCCAGCAGGGTTCACCCTTTCTGTCTATTCCGTGCTAGACGAGGAAGGGAGGAGTGGACAAGGGATGTTGGGGAAATGGTGGGGAGGTCGCCCCCCTTCCCCCAACTCGCACCCTCCTGAGCCCCCGACACCCTCCCAAAGCACACAAGTGGTGTTGGATTAGATGCAAAACCATTTTCCATGTCAGACTTCTGCGGGATTTCTGGGCCACAGAATGCACCCACTAATGAAGTAAACATTGCAGGGGAGGCAGGAGAACCACTCCCAGACCAGGGCTGGTTCCTAAGGCCCCGATTCCTGAATGAATGCATGAGTGAGAGAATGAATGAATGAATGAAGACACAGATGTGTAGGCCAGTGTTTCAGAGACATGGCTTGGACAGACTCTGCCCTAGAAACCGAGACCCACTGTGGTAGACACAGTGCCACAACCCCACCCCCCCGCCCCTGCGAAGATCTAGTCCCTGCACCCTGTGCACAGTGAATTAACCAGCTGACCTTGAGATGGGGGAGTAAGCTGAATTATCAGCTTACTGATAATTGTGTAATCACAGAGGCCTTAGAAGTGGGAGCAGGGGGCGCCTGGGTGGCTCTGTTGGTTAAGGAACTGCCTTAGGCTCAGGTCATGATCCCGGAGTCCCGGGATCGAGTCCTGCATCAGGCTCCCAGCTCCACAGGGAGTCTGCTTCTCCCTCTGACCTTCTCTCCTCTCTCTCTCTCTCTCTCTGAAAGAAAGAAAGAAAGAAAGAAAGAAAGAAAGAAAGAAAGAAGTGGGAGCAGGAGGGAGAAGAGGTCCACATGGTGCCATGTGGAAAGCGCTTAGCCTGCATTGGGGACCCCGAGCCAAGGAATGCAGGAGGCCACTAGTAGTCGGAAAAGGCAAGATCCAGACTGGTCGTCCGTTTGTTCCCTAGACCTTGGCAACCTGTCAGTCTTAGCTGATGAGACTTCTTTCAGACGTTTGACCTCCAGAATTGTAAGATAGTAAGTCTATGTTGTTTCCAGCTATGAGGTGTGTAGAAACTCATCAGAGCAGTGATAGGAAACTATCACTAGAAGCAGAAATGCTTCTAGGTGTCCTGAATCTGGCTGACATGATGGAAGGCAGCGTGAGGTACCTCATACTTGTTCTAATAGACCATGCAAAGTACTATATTTAATAAATATATGTGCAATATACAGTCAGAGCCCAGAAAGGAGGGCCCGGCAGGTGTGGGGAGCCCCTGAGCAACTCCCTGGTGCATGCATTCATTTGTGGGCCTTTGAGGGGGTGAGGCTAGCCCTCTCCTCTGGGCCCATCACTCACTGCTGGGAGGTAGAGAAAGGGCCCTTCTCTTCTTTGGGTACTACCCCCCACCTAGCTCCTGCCTTGCATGTGCACCTTGGGTTAAGAGCAAAGTCTCTGCAGTGAGTGGGGCTGAGGCTCCGGCAATTTGCTCCATCATCTTGAGCCGCGCATCTGTGTCTTCGCAGAGGGTATCCTCCCTCCCAGCGGATGACTGCTGCCACTGTCACTGAGAAAGCAGAAGCTATGGAAAGTGCTCTTCCACACACTTCTAGGGCTGTGACTCTCCCCACACTGGCATCTGCCCCCTCGGCCTTTCCCACATGCTACTGTGGAAGGCACTAGAATCCCTTTCCCTCTCCCCTCCAGCACACCTTACTTCTCTTAGACATCACTAATTTTTAACTCTGTATGGGACCATTCCCATTGGCATATTCACACGCTGTTCTCTGGTGTGGAGAAAATCTCTTGATCCCACCTCTCTTCCAAGCTACTGTTCACATCTTCACTCTTACTGTAGCAAAGCTTCTCAAAACAGTTGGCCTCACCCAGGAGGCACCAGTGCACAGCCACTGCTCTTGTGAAGGTCGGCAAGGACCCCCTTGTTTCTAAGTCCCATGGCCACTGTTCAGCCTCCATTTGGTCTGACCTGTTGGCAGCCCTTTGATTCTGGTGGTTGTGCCCTCCCTTTGGGCTCCCACACATGACAGTGTCTTGGTTCTTCCCTTCCTCTCTCTCTGAGGATTCTTTCTAGACCCCTTTGCTTTCTCATCTCTTCTCTGAGGTCCCTGCTGATGTTGGGCTTCCTGGGTGCCTAGGGAGCTCTCCTTGGTCCTTTCTTAATATACCCATTGCCTTCGTGATCTTGAAATATTGGCTATATATTGATAACTCCAATGTTTGCTTGTTTCCTAAACTTGAGACCTGTATACGCATAACCTCAATGAGCCTACTCTGACCTGTTGCTTGAATTCTGGTGGACTTCTCAGATTCAACAAGCCCCAAACAGAATTCCTGAAATCCCCTCCCTCGAATCCCACGTCTGCTCTAACTACAGCCCCTCTCTATTTTAGCTGACAATAGCTCCAATATTCTAAGTGCTTAGAACAACACACCTGCCAGGAAATAATCCACTTTGGGCTCTACTTTATAAAAATATATGGAATCTGACCACTTTGCACCCCGCCACTGCTCCCATCCCCATTGGAACCCCCTCCGTTCCACATCTGAGTCACTCTAGTAGCCTCTGGACAGGGTTCCCTGATGCCGCTCTTCCCTGCTCTGCTCCCAATGTAGAAATCCGAATGATCCTTCTTCAAAGCTAAGAAAGATCATGGCACTACCTTGCTCAAAACCTTGCAGAGGCTCCCCATTACCATCAGAATTAAAGCCGAGAAGTCCCTACCCCGACCCCACTCCAGGCCCTTTAACCTTACATTTTATGACTCTTCACTGTACCTTATGCTGATCTAGAAACACTGACCTCTTTGCTGTTCCCAGAGTCCTGCCCTGGGGTCTTTGCTCTGGCTGTTCCCTGGTCTAAAATCCTCCTTCTCCAGGGATCTTCTGGGCCACACTTCCCTCATTTCCTTCAAGTCTTTTTTCAAACCTCCCCTCTCAATGAGAGTACATGGATGACTTACTTGAAATGGTAAAACCTCCTTGCCTCTGCGTATTGATTTATTCTATTGTGTTGATTTATTTATTCAAAAAAGCCTTCCTGTCTGCTGTTTATGGTTTGCCTCTCTCAGCCAGGCTGAAGACCCTAAAAAAGGAGAATCATTGTCTGTCCTTTGAGGTCTGAACCGTCCAGCATCTGAATCGTGTCCAGGCACATACTAATCACTTTATACTTGTTGAATGGATTTGCCAGGATGACTCTCTGAGTCTTCTCTATAAGTCTCTCCTTTTAATTTTTCTTATCTTCTTAAATTTTTATTTTTTAAAGATTTTATTTATTTATTTATTTGTCAGAGAGAGAGAGAGAGCGAGAGAGCCCACAAGCAGGCAGAGTGGCAGGCAGAGGCAGAGAGAGAAGCAGGCTCCCCACTGAGCAAGGAGCCCGATTCGGGGCCTGATCCCATGACCCCGAGATCATGACCTGAGCCGAAGGCATTGTCTTAACTGACTGAGCCATCAGGCATCCCTATTTTTCTTATTTTTAAATTAGTTAACCTGTTTGCTTATTTATTTGCCAGGGGTAGGAGTGACAGGAGACCGTGAGGCCTCACACATAGGGCTACTCTCAATATTTTTCTCCGACCGTCCCGGTCTCTGTATCAGTAGATACACCCAATTCACGTTCTCTGTCTCTATTCAGAACGTGATCGTCCCTTAGCTGAGTTTTACTACCTCAAAATTAGTGGGGCAGCTGTGGTCGTCAAGTGGCTTGAAATCTTACAACCAGGCATCTGATGGCCTCCTGGACAACATAGTCATCTTCTGTGCTTTGCTCACAGCTGAATAGTCTATGGGACTCCAGTGCAAGGCTAGGTCCTTGGTGGGAATCTTCTTGTTGCCACCTGTTTGCACATGCTGGGAGCTCCTCATAGGCATGGATGCTGCCTTATCCCCTGCACCTAGCATGGGCCCACATACAGTTGGTTCACAGTATGTGCTTTTTTTTTTTTTTTTAATAAGTGCTTTTTATTATGTGAATATATTCTTGGCTGACTCAGTGGACCTGACTAGTGACTTGGTGGGTGAAGTTTGGAAACTTGCAGGACTTTTTGGCTTTCAGGTGGTCAAATCCATTAATCTCCTCTGGAGAGATTTCTTCCCTTCACGTGATGGGTTCCAGGGTGATCCCACTCAGCCCACCTCAGTCCCACGGTATACCCAGAGACAGTCCTAAAAGGAAGTGAGAAAGAACAAGCAAGAGAGTAGAGGAGAGGCTCTGGCCTCCTTATTCTACAAGGCAGCTCCTGGGTCAGGCCCACCCCAGAGAAACTCCCTTTTGGTTAATTCAGAGTCAAATGATCAGTAATGTAATCTATGAGTGAGGCCCCACACCTGCCGGGTAGGGGTGGGGCGGATTGCACAGGGTTTGTAAGTCAGCCAGGGGACCCTTGGGAGCTGTTTTAGAAAATTTGGTTGGCCACACCAAGGCTCAGAGGACTTCCAGAACTTCTCTAAGGCCTTGTAGCTACAGGCAACAGAGCTAGAGCTAGAACTAAACCCTGCCCATAAGAGCCCATAGCAGCTGGGCTTCTGGAGGAACAAGTGGGTAGAAGTGTGAGATTCAGGAGTGTAGACCTGGAATCCTTTCCTCTTCCAGCTGGTAACTGCAAAGGACCCTTCAGCCCCCCAGACAGAGCACGGTAGACCCACGGAGACCTATTCTGGAGACCCAGAGAGGTGGTACATGTCATCGGCCATACGAAATGATTACTGTAGAGGTTTAGATTATATGATCCTAAATTACAGGGCTCCCAGAAAGTCAAGTTAGCCCATCGTTTCCAGGGCTGTGTTCCATGGGATCCTACTTCCAAAATGTTAATGATCATCCTCTGGAAAAAGAAATCCGTAGTTGAAAAAGTTTGAACCTTGAGTTGAACCCAGTAAAAGATCCCACTTCGCTGCAGGACTTTGGGTGTTTTTTTTGGAATCTGTAAGAGGAGGAAAATATATTTGGCCCCAGAACCTTCCTTGTTGTGTATAAGAGGGTATTAACACAGCACGGATCAAGGTTTGGGAGAGGAGGTACGAGTTGAGTCTAGCTAGTCAGGAGCAGCACTTGGACTGGGTGACCTCGAGGGCTCTCTCTGAGCCCCAGAAGGAGGTCAGTGGTTTGGGATGGCAATGGGGTTCTGTTGCGGCATGCTGTTTCCTACTGAGGAGAAGCAGGGGGCCAGGTCCCCAGGAGTGTGAATGGTACTCCTTTTTAAACATGGCCTGGAGGAGGGCTTGCAGCCCCAGGGAAGGGAGAAGCTTGTCACTGCTCTGCTAGTGAATGAAGGAAAGGGAGCTGGGTCTGTTGGAAGACACCTGCTCAGAGATTACCAGGAGATAAGCCGCTCTGTGGAGCATTGGAGAAACAGAAGCCCCAGATGACGCAGCCAACAGAAATGGCCCAGGGACCACCTTTTCTTCTGGTTGTTTTGTTTTATTTGTTTTGTCTTGTTTTTCTAATCACAGGCTACTAGGTTTCAGGGGAGTAAGCGGGTGAGGCCTGGGAGGCATCTGAGGCTCTGGGACTCAGCCCATGGCATTACTGGGGACCCGAGGAGGGAGGGGCTTGCAGGGGGCAGGGACCTGGGGCCTCAGTCCGCTGGGGGAAGCAGGGGAGTAATTTCGCACCCTAGTGGGGATGGGTGGTGTTTGTCTGTTCCTTCCCAGAAGAGCCCTGGGAAAGGGAAAAGAGAATCAATATGAATATTCAGCCCCACAAACAATGCCATAAAAATCACATCCATTTGCAGACAGAGGCTCAGGACTAATGTGTCCGAACGATGAGATGCGCTCCCGGCATGAATCCCGGATCCATCTTCTCGCCCAGCCAGGAAGCTGTCGTCCTTGGTGGGGGGGATCAATTCCTAGCTTCTGGGGGGAGCTGGTCTCGACCTTCAGCAGTCTCGGTCTCCTTTCTTGCCCCCCACCCAGCTCACCGAACCCCCAGCCCCCAGTTCCCTTATCAGAAAGGAGACACTGCAGGATTTGGCGTAGGAACATGCGGGTGGGGGTACCGGCTGTGGTGGGAGGAGTGCAACTGGGGGCCACAGACCTGGGTGGAGATCTCATTTCTTCTGCCCCCTGGCTCTGACTTTGGATGAGTCGCTCACCCCTCTTAAGGCTTCCTGCTCTGCAGATTGTAGGATCTGGCCTGCCTACCTCGGTGGGTTGCTTCAGAGCCCAAGACTTGGAAATTTCCTGGCAAGCTGAGCTTAGACAGGGAGGGACATTTGCGGCCACCTCACACAGACCCTCATTTTGTAGATGTGGGAATGTAGGCTCAAAGAGTTCAAACAACCTGGCTCAAGGTCACCTTGGGAGAAAGTGGTCAAGTCGTTATTGTGAATTCCAAACTGAGGCCCAAAGCAGAGTGGGATCAGAGGCATTTCCCGGGGGACCTGGGCTGTAGGCCCCTGCTCCCTGGGACAGGTCAGCAATTCAGTCTTGCCTTCCACTGGTGCTTTGGCTCCAGGGCCCAGGCCAGGCTGAGGTAGCCTTTCTGCTCAAATAATGCTGGCGGCTGTCTGCGAGGCAGAGACCCAAGGGGAAGGCGAGCCCTTTCCCCAGACCTCCTGAAATGTCACCCTTGAACCTGGCTGGGAAGCCTCTGCTCCCAGGGGAGCTTAGTGGCTCCTGTAGTTAAATTTCATTTCTGTCCCCACTCTGAGACCCCCTACCTCCCCCAATCTGGGCAGTTGGCCTTTTCTGGTGTTCCAATGTCTTGGGGGGGGAGGCAAGACCTGAGCCTTCTTTGTGGGGCTCAGGTGCTCACCAGGAAAGCACTCCTCCCTCCCTGGGCCTGCCTTCTAGACTCTGCTAGAGTCTGTATGTCCCAGTGGGAGGGGCAGGGGCCGTGGAGCTCTGCCGTGGGGCTCTGCCGTGGGTCAAGGAGTGTTTAAAGCCTCTTTCTACCCAGTGTGAAATCACACTGATGCTCCATTTCTTGCCCTCTCTGTATACAAGGAAACAAAAAAACTGCTCAGCTCCCCAAAAAGATAAGGGATGGGAGATTTCTGGCATCTCCAAGGGCCTTAAAGTTGAGGGGACCTCATGTGGAGTTGTGAGCAGGCTTTGCCCTGGCACAGAAGTCCCGTCTGCAGCATCCAGCCTTGTGGACAGTCCCACTTCATAGGCCTCCCATTCCACGTAGTAATGGATCTGGTTGGTAGAAGTGCTTGCGGCATTGAAAGAAGCCTTCTGGTAACTTCCATACTTTGTTCCGTTCTGTCTTGTGAATTCACAGCATAGTCATAACCACCATTCACTGAGAGTTTACCTTGTGCCTCTCTCTGAAGATCTCTGCTGTGTTAACTCGTGCCCACAAGCTGAGCACCATCATGTCTATAGATGAAGAGACTGGTATGAAGATGTCAAGAAACCTGCCCTGGGCCTGCCGTCTGTCTCTCTCCTCCAAGAAACAGCCTGTCTCATACTTGAAACCAGTTGTCATCTGTTTTGGTGAGACACTCCCAAGGTCATTACTGGTCCTAGACTCCTCGGCACCCTAGTCATCCTCTTCTGCTCCTTTTAAAATGAGCTAGTAAGAGTAGAGCCCAGGGGTCCAGATGGGCTCCAGCAGACTAGACTTACAGAGAGACCAGTATCTCTCCCCTCGGATTGTGCACCTTTATAATATCTTTCTTTTCCTAGCAGCTGCCCATCATATTGAACTTGTGGTCAGCTCAGACCCCAAGATCTTTTTCTTGTGGGTCTCTGCCAAGCCAAGAGCTCCTTTATCTCATACTTGTCCAATTGATTGTTTGAACCTAAATGCAGGTCTTGAGGCTTAACACTCCTAGATTTCATTGGTGTGGTTTTGGCTTGTGTTCTAGTCTTCTCAGATAGATTCTCTGTCATGCTACTAACTTCTTCACATTTTGTCATATACACATTAGGTAATCATCCTTTCTCAGATGTCATCCGTGCCTTTGATGATGTCTTTGATGAGAAATGTTGAATGAGACAGAAGATGGGTCTGGGTGTCTTTTCTAGAACGAGAACTCCTGCTCAGGAACCCGTTATCTTAGAAGTGAGACACCGTAATATTTGATGTTGTAATGCCGTATTAATCCAACTTTGAATGCCCACTAGGCTTCTGGCGAAGTAGAGCCACCGACAAAATGCAGATGTTCAAGTCAGAATCTGCTTTCACAAAGCCCCCATGGAGCTGGGGACATGGGCCGGTGGACAAATCATAATAACTCGTAGGTGGTCTGTCTGGGAGCATGGGGGTGAGAGGCCAGAAAGGGGCCTCACTGAGCTTGGTCATACTTGAGTTAGGACTTAAAGAATAGATGGACATGGGCCGCCTGGGAGGCTCAGTCAGTTAAGCATCTGCCTTGGGCTCAGGTCATGATCCCAGGGCCTTGGGTTTGAGTCCCACATTGGGTTCTCTGCTCGGCAGAGAATCTGCTCCTCCCTCTGCCTGCCACTCTCCCTGCTTGTGCGCATGCTCTCTCTTTCTCTCTGACAAATAAATAAATGAAATCTTTAAAAAAAAAAAAAAAGGAGAGACGAAGGTGTCAGGGTTGGCATGCTGGGAGGGGCTGGGGGGTGGGCCCCAGGGGGGTGTTTCTGACTCCATCATCTGGCTGCTCCCATGCCATCATCGTCGTAACTCCCTTGCCCCTGCACTCTGTGACTCCTTCTCTGACTGTTTCTCTCAGTTTAGCATGACGGCCAAACTCATCAGTAGCCAGGGGAGTGTGTGTGTGCAGGTGTGGAGGGCTGGAGATCCGAGTGCAGGGAAGAGAAGGCAGCAAGGAGGGCTGGCCATTCCTCTTGGGACTGGAGACCGGGGGGAGTCGGACGCAGAGCATGTTGGACACGGGGCAGGGCGGTCTGGGCCTGCACTTCGGAGGAGTTTGCTGGATGGGCTATACCCCAGAAGAAGGGAGACGACGGGGAAGCTGAGCTGGGCCCAGGGTGCGGGGTAGCCCGGGGGAGGGTGGATATTTTCCTACTCAGCCCAACTGAGATTTTATCCACAGCTTCATTATTTGATTTGAACGTTGTGAAGTCCCAGGTCCTCAGACACACTCTTGTTGTTGAATATACAGCACGTTACTCCAAAAACAACGAAGACGATTTCTGAATGGCTCAAGCCCCTGCTGCTTTGATGGCTTTTTGGCACGCATGCCTCCGTTTCACGTGGGGCAGTCATTACTCCAGGCCCCCGCCGACTGCATCTGGGCCAGGAGGGAAACGCGATGGCAACGCTTTGCAGCAGTTTTGCCTCCTGGCTGCACGACCTCAGCTGGGTGGTAGAGCTCTGTAATTCATGCCAAAGGTTGCTCCTTGCAATTTCTCTTTTCCTCCCCCTTCCCCGGCCTCCCTCCCCCAGTGGGAGAGGAAAAGCAGCTATGCTTATAGAAAGATTGATTAGTTAAGCAAGTCAATTATATCTCTTGCCGAGAGCAACTGTATATTAAGTAATGCAGCAAAAATGATTGTCTGCACAGATCCATTTTGTCGAACAGCTGTTCCAGAGGCCCGGAAAGAGAAGACGAAGGTTAAAATCCCGTAATAGTCTTCACTCCCCATCTCACCCCACCCCATCATGCCTGGCCCTCCAGGGGCTCCATTTATTATGAAATGGAATAAGGTTGGGTAATGAGCATACTGGCGGCCTGCTCCATTTTGCGGGAATACTCTCCCGCCATGCAGAGGGCCCTTGGGCCTCCATCAGCGCTGGCCCTGCTGCCCTCCCACCACGAGGGAGCTGGCGAAGCCTGCTCACAAGCTCGCCTCCCTCCGCCCTGCCCAGCCCGCCGGCTCTGACACCGAGGAAGGAATTCCAGAGGTAGACTCTGGAGATCTGGGTTCAAGTCCAATTATTAAATGTCTGATCTTGGCTAACTCTTTTAACCTTTTGGAGCTTCAATTTTCTCGTTAGGAAAATGCAATAACATTTAAATGAGATAATGGGTATGGATGAAATGTGGGGTCTGTAATTGTATAATGAAATCATTCATTAAGGCCAGGAGTTGTGCTAGACAAGGAGATGGAGAGGGGACTGTCTGTGAGCCACTTGCAGTGGCTGGGCAGGGCCACCAGGGGGCTGGGCCAGATGCGTTAAAAACCCCAGGCACTCGCATGCCAGGCCACGTGGGATTAGCCTCTTTCTCCTTAACAGCCAAAGCAATGGGTAGGCGATGTTTCTACCCGGTTATGCCCCTTCCTCTTCCCTGGGTTGCATGTACTGTTTTTTAGACATTCAGCCTGGGAGACAGTCCTTAGTGTTTATTTAATCTAGTATGCCTTGCACACGAAGTGTGATTTGCCTGAGCCCCCCCCCCCCGCCCGGCCATCCCCCCACTGAAGGCCAGGGCATTGGCAGGAAACAGCCAGCCCCTTTGTCCCCCACTAGACCCTCAGACGACAAGACTGATGGTGGGTGAGCGGCAGGAAGGCATGTGGGGACACTTGCTTTGTCCATTTCTGGAGTTGTACAAAGGGGGGTTGAGTCTTAGGCCAAAGGCCATCTCCTTCTTCCTTCCTATTTTTGAGAGAGACTCAGACAAATAGTAAGGTTCAAGTTCCTATGCTAAGTCACACTTTTTTTTTTTTTAATTTGAGAGAGAGAGAGAGTGAGTGAGAGAGAGCATGAGCAAGGGTAAGTGGCAGAAGGAGAGGGAGAGGCAGAGTCCCCGCTGAGCCCAATGTAGGACTTGATCCCAGGACCTTGAGATCATGACCTGAGCTGAAGGCAGACACTTAACCGACTGAGCCACCCAGGCACCCCTATACCTTTCATTCTTGTCAGAGGACATCTTTTACCTATTTCCTCTGTTTCAAGAGGGTGAACGGATTGGCATATTCTCCTAAGTACAGTTCTCATTGTCTCTTCGTTCCTTGTGCTGGAGGTTTTTGTCCTAAGTTAGGAAAGGAAATGCATTAGCCTTATGATTTACATGCCCCTCACTGTGAATGAGTCTCCTGTTTGGTGGGCATGTGTGTGGGAAGAGCCCATGGGGTCCCATTGGCTAACCCTGTGTGGAGAAACTGAGGCCCCGAGTGGGGAGAACCTGCACAGCCAAGAGAACCCATCTCCTGAGTCCTGGTTGTGCTTCTTCCATGGGGCATCCTTGCCTCTGTTAGAGAGTGGGTTTTGAAAAGGAAGGGGTCAGAGCAAGCTGGCCATGTGCAGACCCAGCTGGGCAGAGGGGGCACGTGACTTCCCCGCTTCAGGGCACAGCAGTGTTTTGAGAGGAGTCATGCTGGCCGCTGGTTTCCATGGCCAGCAGCCCTTCCTGCAGCTGGATGGGCCCTCCATGTCCAGGGCCAGGGCTCCAATCCAGGTCAGACCCAGGTGGCCGGGGCTCTTCTTAGCCTTCAGGGCTCAGGGACTCCAGTTTCACTGATTTCTGAGCCGTTTCACAGTTTTATTTTCTAACCCTTGGGCCACATGTGGGCAGTTAGCATAGAAATGGCTGTTTCCCCAGCCCACTCGCCTCTCCCGTGTCCATAAAGAGGGATCTGTAAGTGCAGGCACAGGGGGTATAGGGGGCAATGAGGCTGACTGTCACCCACATGGGCATCCAGCCTTGGAAACTGGGCCCTTAGCTGGTAGGGGCTCTGCCGAGCAACAGGCAAGGTGGGCACCACAGCTTTCAGGGACCCCGATGGCCTGGGCTGGGCACTGATTCTCACAGTGTGCTGGAACCAGAAGGGGCTTAGCGATTAGCAAGTCTGGCCCCTGTCTGAAGTTTGGCTCTCCTGCCAAGTCCATCTCCAGTTTTCAACAGAAACAGTTTAGTGCAATCCAGTCTGGAGAGGAAGGAAAGCATGACCCTGGCCTCTCTTTGTCTTTGTATCTTGCCCTGGAGTAGACTCAGGACTAGACACTCATTCAGGTTAGGACCTCATTGGGTCTGGCTATCAGGTTCAAACTCTGGGCCTTCCTTTCCCTTTTCTTCATCCTAGACCAGGAGAAAAATACCTAATTAACCCACTTAGAGAGATTATTTTCCTACTACCCAGGATCTTGTCCCTCAGGTCATCTCCTGAGTGCCTGCAAAGAAATGAGTCACGTATTTTCTGAATCCACTTTTCCTGATGAGGGTGGGGATGCAGGTCACTAGAGAGAGAGGGATTCGAGATGAAGAAGACAACCTTTCCTACCAAGAAGCAAGTGTCCACTGTGGCCCAGAGATCATGTGACCAGAGTGTCCGTGAGAAGGTGGATTCAGGAGCCCTTTCTCTAGCAGATGACAGAATGAACCAAGGAGGAGAAGAGGCCTTCCCAGGGTCACACAGTGAATGTGTGGTTCTGTAGGAATGGCATCTGTCAGGGATATCTATGTTTGAGTGTGGGCACTGCCCCCAAATCACCTTGGAAGTAGGGGAAAAAAGGGAACATGGCCATCCTTTTGCTGTCATTCGGTGAGATTCTCAGCTCCAGGAGTATAGCCTCCTGGGACTCACAGGAAGCCATCACCTACTATGGGACGCTAGGATGTTGGAAACATCCCCTCTTGCTTTCTGAACCAGAAATACTTCCCATACCCACATCCTGGTAGCCAAGATTCCATCGTTTGAATGTTACTCCTTTCATTTAATGTATTTGTTCTTTACAAAGCAACAGAGAGGTGTGAATGAGTTTATCAGAGCCTTTCCCAAGTGCCTTTAGCTGGGGAATGAGTAGAGGGCACTCGGAATGGAGTGGAGTAAGAGAGAGACCTGGAACAGCAGAAGGATAGGGAGAGGGAGACAGCAAGTGAAAAGGAAGCGTCCTCACTGTTACAATGTTCCCTAGGCCACTGGTCCAGAGCTGGGTGGGTGGGTGGGGCTGAAGGTGGGAGGGAGCTGGGTATGTGGAATGAGGCTATGGTCCAGGGAGCCTTTCCCCTTACAGCCTGACCTAAGCCACCGTAGCTGGAATTACTAGAGCAAACGTATTGGTCCCAGTGATTGATTAACCTTCCCATCGGTGTCCTTCCTGGAGATGCCACTTTCTCTACAAGACTTCCTCCCACTTTTACCATGTGATTGACTCCCTGGACAGTCCCTGCCCCCTGCATGCTTATTCTGCAAAGTTTGCAAGAATGGGGGTGATGCTGCAGCCAGGCCCTGGGAGGAGTGGAGTTGCTAATTCTTTCTCATACTTCTCCTGCATCTCCTGCAGTTGTATAACTGTGAGGACATGTGTGCATTCAGGCTGGATTTCAAGGTGTGCATGGGTCCTCTCTTTCTGAGGGAATGTCCCCAAATGGATTGAGTGACTGAATGTCATGCTACCCCCTCAACTTTGAGCAAAGGACAGCTTCCCTGGGTGTCCTCATGTGACTTTGTCATGAGCCTCAGCATTGCAGGTGGTCATGCAGGGCATTTTCTCATCCTCTAACCTAAGTCTCCTGTGCTTCACTCATGGCTCTCCCATCACATTGCCTTGAGCAAGAGAAGGAGTCCAGGAGTTCTGTAGCAGGAAGGAGAGGAATGTCTTTGGAAATACTGATCCTTCTCAGCTCTAGGGCTGTTGACCAGGAATTTTTTATTTGCCCTTGATTGTCTCATTGTATTTGGATAAAGGTAATATAGCAGAGTTGAAGAGGGAGCTTGTCCAACAACTGTACCCACGGAGTTGTGAGGGTTTTCTGAGCCTGTGCCATGTCCTGGTGAATTAACTTCCTGTATGCACACGTCCATCTCCTCCAGCAAGGGCTGGTAGCAGAGCTTCTGTGAGGTGGTGGTGGAGGCCTAGAGGGAGAGCCCCTAGGTGTGCTCATGATAGAGATGCAAATAAATTGGCTACCAGGGGCCCATGGGAATTCCTGGGGATGGGGTCACAGGATCTGATTTAACCTTTTCTCTGTGATAACCTGGGAGTAAGAGAAACAGAGAGAGAAGAGGAGAGGATTGCTGCAAACAGCGCTCCCCTCCCCCCACAGTATACTATCAGAGAGAGCTGCCACTGGAGCACGTTCAGTGGAGAGTGACCGGGCGGGGTGGAAGGTAAGAGCTATGTCTTGTAATGAATGGTTGAGGGACATGACGATATCTAGTCTGTAGACCAAAAGACCTACAAGGGCATTATAACCACCTCCCAAGGGCTGTTGTGAGCAAGAGGACACACTTGTTCTCCACACCCCTAAGAGTAGAAATAGGATGTGTGTAGAAGCCCCCCAAGATGGCCTTGGACTAATGCAAGGAAGTTTTCTCCAGCTGGAGATGACCAAGGGGATGTCGGCTCCCTAGGAAGGTGGCAGGTTCCTGGTCATGGAGGAAGGCCATCAAACAGAGATCGGAAATCTTCTTAACATGGGTAGAGGAGAGAGCTACATTTGGATTTCCTGAGGAGACCACTCCAACTTGATACCTGTTGAGACCTGATTTATGACCCAGGATGTGATCTATTCTGGAGAATGTTCCATGGGCACTAAAGAAGAACGTGTATTCTGTTGCTTTGGGGTAGAATGTTCTGAATATATCTGTGATGTCCATCTGGTCCAGTGTGTCATTTAAGACGTTTATTTCCTTGTTGATCTTTTGCTTAGATGATCTGTCCATTTCAGTGAGGGGTGTGTTAAAGTCTCCAACTATTATTGTATTCTTGTCAATGTGTTTCTTTGATTTTGTTATTAATTGGTTTATATAGTTGGCTGCTCCCATGTTAGGGGCATAGATATTTAAAATTGTTAGATCTTCTTGTTGGACAGACCCTTTGAGTATGATGAAGTGTCCTTCCTCATCTCTTATTATAGTCTTTGGCTTAAAATCTAATTGATCTGATATGAGGATTGCCACCCCAGCTTTCTTCTGATGTCCATTAGCATGGTAAATTGTTTTCCACCCCCTCACTTTCAATCTGGAGGTGTCTTCAGGTCTAAAATGAGTTTCTTGTAGGCAGCATATTGATGGGTTTTGTTTTTTTATCCATTCTGAAACCCTGTGTCTTTTGATTGGGGCATTTAGCCCATTTACATTCAGGATAACTATTGAGAGATATGAATTTAGTGCCATTGTATTGCCTGTATGGTGATTGTTACTGTATAATGTCTCTGTTCCTTTCTGGTAATACTTTTAGGGTCTCTCTTTGCTTAGAGGACCCCTTTCAATATTTCCTGTAGAGCTGGTTTGGTGTTTACAAACTCTTTCAGTTTTTGTTTGTCCTGGAAGCTTTTTATCTCTCCTTCTATTTTCAATGATAACCTAGCTGGATAAAGTATTCTTGGCTGCATGTTTTTCTCGTTTAGTGCTCTGAATATATCATGCCAGTTCTTTCTGGCCTGCCAGGTCTCTGTGGATAAGTCTCCTGCCAATCTAATATTTTTACCATTGTACGTTACAGACTTCTTGTCCCGTGCTGCTTTCAGGATTTTCTCTTTGTCGCTAAGACTTGTAAATTTTACTATTAAATGGCGGGGTGTGGGTCGATTCCTATTGATTTTGAGGGGTGTTCTCTGCACCACCTGGATTTTGATGCTTGTTCCCCTTGCTATATTAGGGAAATTCTCTACAATAATCCTCTCCAGTATACCTTCTGCTCCTATTTCTCTTTCTTCTTCTTCTGAATCCCAATTATTCTAATGTTGTTTCATCTTATGGCATCACTTATCTCTCGAATTCTCCCCTCGTGGTCCAGTAGTTGTTTGTCTCTCTTTTGGTCAGCTTCTTTATTCTCTGTCATTTGGTCTTCTATATCACTAATTCTGTCTTCTGCCTCATTTATCCTAGCAGTAAGAGCCTCCATTTTTGATTGCACCTCATTAATAGCTTTTTTTATTTCAACTTGATTAGACTTTAGTTCTTTTATTTCTCCAGAAAGGGCTTTTATTTCTCCTGACAGGGTTTCTCTAATATCTTCCATGCCTTTTTCGAGCCCGGCTAGAACCTTGAGAATCGTCATCCTGAATTCCAGATCTGACATATTACCAATGTCTGTATTGATAGGTCCCTAGCCTTCGGTCCTGTCTCCTGCTCTTTTTTTTGTGGTGGGTTTTTCCGCCTTGTCATTTTGTCCAGATAAGAATCCGCTGTTCTCCTTGTTAAGTGAACTTGGTCTTGGCTGGATTTCTTTGAT
Organism: Taxidea taxus jeffersonii; assembly: GCA_003697995.1. NCBI lineage: Eukaryota > Metazoa > Chordata > Mammalia > Carnivora > Mustelidae > Taxidea > Taxidea taxus. The sequence goes on from RCUC01135639.1 coordinate 40,405, forward strand.
CTTCTGGGGGAGGGGCCTGTTGTAGTGATTCTCAGGTGTCTTTGCCCCAGGCGGAGTTGCACCGCCCTTACCAGGGGCCGGGCTAAGTAATCCTCTCAGGTTCGCTTTCGGGAGCTTTTGTTCCCTGAACGCTTTCCGTAGAGTTCCGGAGGACGGGAATGACAATGGCGGCCTCCCAATCTCCAGTTCAGAGGACCCGAGAGCTAGAGGCCCCAGTCTTCAGTGCGCCTTCAGAGAAAAGCGTTTAATCCCTCCGGTCTCCCCAGCCCATGTTTGCGCCCGGAGACCGCGCGCGCCCGGAGACCGCGCTCAGAGAAAATCGTGCGTAAGCAGTCCCGTCTCACTGGCTTCTGGGAGTGCTCCGAGCTCACCCAGCCTGTGACCAAGCGTCTCTGTCTCTGGCAGAGTCCCACCTGGAGTCTCCGAACCCCGTAGATCGCTGAGCTCTCCCGGGTCGGAGTCTCCCCGGATCTTGTGGGGACCCCTCGCACAGAGCACTGGCCCGTGCCACAGAGCACCGGCCCGTGTCACAGACCACTAGGAAATCTCGGCTCTGTCTCCGCAGCCGGCTTCCCTGCTCTAATACCTGTGAGCTCTGCGACACTCAGACACCCCTGATCCTTCTGTGACCCCGCGGGACCTGAGTCCACGTTGTCCCCGTGAGGTCTTCACCCCAGTTTAGCCTCTGGAGCGATGTCCCTCCGTGGAGCAGACTTTTTTTTTTTTTTAAACTTATTTGTTAGAGAGAGAGAGAGAAAGCGAGCACAGGCAGACAGAGTGGCAGACAGAGGCAGAGGGAGAAGCAGGCTCCCTGCCGAGCAAGGAGCCCGATGTGGGACTCGATCCTAGGACGCTGGGATCATGACCTGAGCTGAAGGCAGCCGCTTAACCAACTGAGCCACCCAGGTGTCCCCGTGGAGCAGACTTTTAAAAGTCCTGATTTTGTGCTCCGCTGCTTGCCGGGAGCCGGCCCCTCCCCCTGGGGTCTATCTTCCTGTCGCGTTGGATTCACTTCTCCGCTGGTCCTACCTTTCAGAAAGTGGTCGATTTTCTGTTTCTAGAATTGTTGTTTTTCTTCTCTTCGATCTCCTGTTGGATTTGTAGGTGTTCGGAATGGTTTGATAGGCTATCTAGCTGATCTCCTGCTGCCTGATGTCATCTCAGCCTGCTACTTCTCCGCCATCTTGACTCCTCCCGACCACTCCAACTTGAGTTGGAGAGTTGGAAAGATGATTTTGAAGGACTCCTCCCAATCCCAGCCTTCTCAGTTGCCGAAAGACTTGGTCACAGATTGTTTAGCTTCCAGACTGGGCTGGGACTCAGGCTACCTGCTCCGGCCCTGCTCCATAGTATGGGGGAGGTAGCAGATTCCCAAAGGCTCCTGGATAGATGCAGGGTGAGTCTCAGGGGGATGCATGTTTCTTGTGTGTGAGACAGAGCACACAAGGGGTAGAATCGTAATGGTTGAGAGATATAACTGAGTGCGGTTCCCCCAGGGGATTGGAGAATTCCATCACAACTGCCTCCCCAACACACATTCTATTAAATTACTCCAATACATTCACTTACTGGGGTCTATGAAGCAAGTACATGTTCATGTGAAGTTTAGAGACTATTTATAATGAAAAGATTAGCGAAGCCAGAGAGGCTTGATTTCTGATACGGACTCTGCCAAATCCTGAAGGATGGCTTTGGACATATTACTCGTACTCTGAGTGGCTTTCATCTGGCAAATGGGACTAATAATTTCTATCTCACAGAACTCTGCTGGAGGCTAAATTAGGTAATACATGGAAGGCACAGTGTTTAGACCTGATAGGATTCAAAAAAGCCCCTAGGATCTGGGCTTTCTCATCAGTCTGTGTGGCTCTCCCCTCTGAGGTGCCCTTTACAGTGATATCCCTGATGCCTAGTGTGGCACGTTCTACATACTAAATCCTTGGTGATGGTTGGAGTGGCAGGTACCCACCTGATGTGAGATGCAGAGCCCTGGGAGCTTTTGCTGACCTATGGCCTATAGGAAATGGGCAGCAGGCCTGGAGAAGCTCAAGGTCACGGCCTTCCTTCTGCAGATTTGATGCAAAAGACCACCCCATGGTGATCAGTGTGGGGGGAGTCCAGATGCTGGGAGAGAGCAAATGGAGGCTCTCACTGAGGTGCCAAGTGGACTGGGACAAGAACAAAACCCAATGGCCGTACACATCAGCACTAGGCAGTGCTGAAGTCCCCGTAGCACTTGTGAGCACACATCTGCAGATTGACCACATGGTCCCCTGCACTAGACCCTCACTTCTGCTGACTGGTAGGCTATTTAGTGGCAGCTCTCCAGAAATTAACTGGCTCATCATGGCACTATGTCCCCTGCTCTGCATTGGCAACTTTGGAAGGGGACGAGTGCCCCAAAACATGGCAGGGGGAGATGAGAGAAATAGAGGTGACCCAGAAAGTCACAGAGAGGATCTTTGGTAACTATCTCTAGAGCCATTATTTCACTCCTATAATGGTGAACGATCTTGAGTGATCACCTTCAGGTGATCAGGACACATGCCCACATCTGCTCTCTTTGCCCTCAAGAAATTTTCCCATCCTTTCCTTGAGTGCCGTGTCAGAAGACAGAGTAATGGTGAATAGTTTGGACAAGGCTGAACTCCTGAGGCTAATGTGTTGCTCTGGAGATTTCATAAATGAGCAGGACACAACAACGAGTGCAGTTTGGACCTGCAGAGCTGAGTAGAATTCCTTCTCAGAAAGGACAGGCCCTCTGAGTGGAATTCATGGCCCTCCCTTCACTGATACTCTTTGTATGCTTTATCTTTTAATATCTGCTACATACTGGTAGTTAAACAAATATTTTTTTATTACAAAAATGAGATAATGCATTTTTTTGCATCTGCGGTGGGAAAGGGCCTTGCTAGTCACCATGTTTTGCCTCATTTAGTCCTAACAATTGCTGAGAAGCAGATATCATTATCCCATTCTACAGATGAGGGAGTCAAGGCCTGAGACACCTCAAGGTCAAACGGTGTGGCTCCAAAACCCATGCTTCTTTGTCACATCATCCTGCGCCCTTACTTTGAAGCTACAATTAGTTTGTGTCTTGTTATATATCTATTTTTTCCCAGATGTAACTTTTCACTTTTTCATTTAGCTTTTCTCATTTTGAAGGCTTGGCTCTGCAAATTCTGCATATGAGAATGTGATATTTTTTTCAAGTACTTTGGTAGCCACTGTCAGCGGGTCCTGTGGTTGCAATCAGTAGGCTTTCAATGACCTTTGAGAAATATTAGCATACCTTTACACTTTAATTGTACTTTAAATATATAAATTATTTAACTTCATTGGAATAGCCAAGTATCATCATTCAAGAAGAATAAGTAGAGACTAGGAAGGGTTTGATAACAGTTTTACCAATTCCAGAATTATTGTAAGTTATTGCTTTTCATAGCTCCAATCTTATCTAGAGCTTGAATAGAACAATGGTTTCTCCAGGGCTTGGGGATGGATGGTGCTCTGGGGGCATTAGGGAGATTATGACTGAAAGCCCAGCCCCTTGGCTGCAATAGTCTTTAGTGGTCACAAGGGGTAGTATTTTCTTGCTTCTAGAACTGTGCTTATCCAATGGTAGAGGTACTAGCCACATGTGGCCATTAAGGTCTTGAAATATGGCTAGGCTGAATTGGATGTGCCCTAAATATAAAATATACATCGGATTGCAAAGACACAGTACAAAAAATGTAAAAAAAATCTTATTAATATTTTTTATGTTATGTGTTAAGATGATATTTAAAAATATTGGATTTAATAAAACATCAATTTCACATTTCATTTTTTTTCTTTTTAAAGTTGGCTGCAAGAAAATTCAACTATATGTGAGGTTCACATTTATGGTTTGCACTATATTTCTATCATGCAACATTGTTCTAGAGAATGCCTTAGTTTGTGGTCTTTGATCAGTCTTCAAGTTCTTCTTTAATCTTCTAGGTTGCCCTCATATTAAAATCAAAAGTGAAACATAAATTTTTAGGTAAGAGCCTAATTCTTTTGATTTTTATGAAGAAACATGGCAGTCTTTCCCCCATTTAGAAAGTCTCCCAGCTGATTTACTGACTCCTCCTGCCTAGTACCCCTCTCCAAAAGAAAATAAGTTCTTTGACCTGTACTTGCCATTTGTTGAAAATTCAGCTGGTGGTAATTTTATCTATTAACCAAAAGAAGTTACAGGAAAGACTGTAGCGTCCTAGAGTGTGAAGGCCAGATTGGTCAAGAAGATAGATTGAAGCATGGTCGTGTCCACTTCAAGGCTGTTGGGGCTTAGGTGAAGAGCAGATGAAAGTCAGGACAAGGGCCAACCAGGCAATGTCTAATGTGGGATCTGAGGGCCCCCATACATAGTGCTCAGGGGCTTCTAACTCTGGCTAAAGTTCATAGCAGCTGCTGCCTTTTCATCGAACACAATTTAAGACTCTTCTTTCCTTTTTCCCACCTCCTCACTAATTCCTATTCCCAATACCTTACTTCTAGGCTGAAAGGACAAGAAACTTCTAAGGTAGGTCTTGATCTCCCCATGAAAAAATTCACCTCCTTTTCTCTTTTTAGAGAAACCTTAGAGTAAGGGTCAGTATTGGCGCTCCATCTTCTGAGTTACCGTGTGCTCCATCAGGTGTGGATCCTCTCTAGGCTGGTGAGAGGTCAGGGTTCCATGAGTGGTCTCCTTTCTTTGGAGCCGTGGTTCTATGAGCTGGACTCTTGATCAGGGTGGGAATACTGGTGGACCTTCAGTGTGCCACGAATGCAGTCCTCATGCTAGACTCTTTGTGGAGTCCAACTGCCCTTCATCCAAGTATTGAGAAAATCTTCTCTAATGATTTCCCCTCACTCTGGCTGTATATAGATTAAGCATAGATTTGCAGCAGGTAATATCTGTCATGCATAAGTTCTGTGTTTATGAAATAATGTTTGTTTGTTTCTCAACTTTTTATTATTCAAACATGGGTGGAAGGAAGAGTGTAGTGAACCATAATTCAGCCTCAACAATTACCAACATATAGCCATTAAAAAAAAAAAATCTATTTGCTCCACTTCTCCTTGCCCCCTGCTAGACATCATACTATTTCATATGTAAATGCTTCAATTATGTATTTGTAGGAAATTAGGACTCTTTTCTTCTTTGAACATAACCACAATACCATTTTACCATCTGAAAATTAGAACTTTATTTAAAGCTTTATTATTTTTAGTTTTTATGAAAGTAATACATTCTCACTAAAAATATTCAGACAATACAAAAGGTATAAAGAAGAAAATAAAAATTACTTATAAGCCAATACCTAGACATGATTACTGGTAGCTTTTTGGCATATAGAATTATACATGTTTAGCGCATATTTTTTATATAGGTTTATATATATAAAAGCGTGCTTCAAATGATGTTTGCAATCTTGTTTTATTTTATTTTTTGCTTGGTAAGCATTTAAAAAAATTGAAACCAAAAATGCATGCAGAGAAATGCACAAATTTTAAGTGTAATAGCTCAATAAATTTTCACCATCATGTAATCCACTACCTCCCAGATCAAGAAACCTGTGTCCCAACATCTCTCTCATAGCTCTTTTTGTCATTGACCCTACCAGACATAACCACCATTCTGACTTCCATCACTATAGAGGAGCATTACCTGCTTTTAAGTTTTATACAAATAGAGTCATATGGCTTTTTTGATTTTTGTGTGTGACCTCTTTTGTTTGACATTATATTTTCAAGATACATTCATGCTGTTGTATATAGCAATAGTTTTTCTATTTTTTTGCTCTGTATTTTTTTGCTCTTTTTCACTGTATGAAATATCACAATTTATTTATACATTTTAGTATTGATGCACACTCTCTCCCTCCCTAACCCCAACGTATTGCTATTAGGAATATCTGCTGGTATAGGTATGTATGCACTTCTAGTAGGTATATCAACAATAGACTTGTGGTTGTACAAATTTACACTTGAACTGTCAGTCTGTGAGTGTTCTATTTGCTTCACATCCTTGACAGTACTCAGTTATTATCAATATAGTAGTAACTTATTGTGGTTTTAATTTACGTTTCTATAATGATTAATGAAATGGAGTGACTTTTCATCTGCTTTTGGACACAGAGATATCTTCTTTTGTCAAATAGCTGTTCATATTTTCCCCATTTTTCTATTTGATTTTCTGTGGTTTTTCTTATTGATTATAGGAGTCTTTTATATATTCTAGATATTAATTTTTTTGTCAAACATATATTGCTAATATCTTATACCATGTGAGTTGCCTTTTCAATCTTTTAACGTATTATTTGATAAAAAGAAGTTTAAAAAAATTTTTTTTAAAGATTTTATTTACTTGAGAAAGAGAGAGAGAGCATGAGAGGGGCAAGGGGCAGAGGGAGAGGGACAAGCAGACTCCTTACTGAGTGGGGACCCTGACATGGGGCTCAATTTGATCCTAGGACCTTGAGATCATGACCTGAACCGAAGGCAGATGCTTAACCTACTGAGCCAACCCAAGTGCCTCAGAAGTTCTCCATTTTAATGTAGTCTCCTTATCAATATTTTCCTTTATGATTAGTACATTTTGTACCCTACTTAAGAAATATTTGCTTATTTCAAAGTCATTGATATATTCCTCTGTGTTCTAGAAGCTTTATTGTTTTATCTTTCACTTTTTTGTTTACAGTACATCTAGCACTGACTTTTGTATATGGTATGAGATAGGGATCAAACTTTATTTCCCCATATAAATATCCAATTGATTGAGCTCTCAATTTTTTTGCTGTTTATGGTAGGAAGATATATTTGGTACCTGTTACTCCAAGTGGAGACTGAGTGAATTGTTTCTATATATTTTTAATTAGTTTAATATACTTTTAATTACTTCAGGCTTATTAAGTACATATTTCAAATCTTCTATGTCTCATATATTTTTGTGTGCTCATTCTATCAGTTACTGAGAAAAATGTAAGAGATTCTTTATTTCTCCTTGCTCCAAATTTTGCTTTTTACATTTTGAGGTCATGTTATGAGCTGCATACAAATTTAGAATTTTAATATCTTCCTAGTAGATTGGTCCTATTGTCACTAGGAAATGTCTTTCTTCATCTCTGGTAATTCTTCTTGCCTTTAAGTCTACTTTGTTTGGTATAAGTATAGCCATACTAGCTTTCTTTCGGTTAGTGTTTTCATAGTATATCTTTGTCTAGTCTTTTGGTCTTATATATAAGATACATCACTTATAAGCAACATACGGTTGTTTTCTTTTATTGCAGTTGTTAAAAAGCAATATAAATATTTTCATATTCTGCATGGTTAAAGTTTTCTAAATCTTTCTAAGCAAAGAAAATTGACATGATATATTAATGAAAAATGTCTCTTTTCCCCAGACACATTTGCTTTTCATATTCTAAGGGTGATAAGCCTGGAGCTGCTTTTATCCTTAATAATGGAGTCATCTGCTCCCATTCAAAGGGTAAATAAAGTTATTTACCCCAGAGTCAAATACTTGCATTCTAGAGTAGAGACTTTGCCATTTCTCTTCCCTGAGAAAATTTGTTTGCATTAGAAAGATAAAGTTCTTCTCCTTCTCTCAGAAGGGGAAGAAGGCAGCTGTATGACTATTCCTATATAAACACTCAGATTCACAATTTTGGGATTTCTCCCTGTTGTGCCAGAACCCTCTTAACATGTGCAGCCCTAACCATCTGGCTCTCATTACACCACCCTTAAGGGGAAGAATGGGGCATGGGGGACCAATGCAGTTATTGCTTTAAGTAATAATAGTCTGCCCCAGTCCAGAAACCTTGTATTTGTTTTCAGAATAATATGAATAAATAATAGGTATTAAAAATTTATCTGACAAATTAAAAACTTATCTGACAGTTTTTGTTTTCAGTAAAATTTATTATATCTACCCTTATGTAATTACTGATATGTTTGGGCTTAAAACACACCGTGTTTTCTATTGGTATCTTTTCTTATTTGTAATTCTCCTTTCATCCTCCTTTATTTTCTCCTTTTGAGTTAATTAAGTTTGTTTTATTATTTCTGTTATTGTGTTTGTTGTGTACTCTTATAATTCTTTTAGTGGCTACTCCTGATAATACAACATGCGTCTTTGATTTACTACAATAAATGGAAAAATCATTATTTTTACTACTTTTATCATTTCTATTAAGAAGTTATCGATGTTTTATTGTTACTCATTTGAGTAACAATAATGTGTGTGTGTGTGTGTGTGTGTGTGTGTGTGTTTCCTGGCTGCTTTAAATGCTTCTCTTGGATTTGGGTTTTCAACAGTTTTGCTATGATATGCTTAGATACACATTTATCCCGCTTGAGGTTCTCTGAAAATCTGTGGCTTAATGTCTTTCTTCAGTTTTAGAAAATTCACAGCGACTGTTCTTCAAATATTGTTAATGCTGCATTTTTTTCTTGGACTCCAGTTTCACATATGTTAGATCTTTTCACCATGTCCCATATGTCTCATACTCTTTTCTACATTCTCAGCTTTTAAAAATATCCTCTTATCATTGATCTGGTTATTGTCTTCTAATCTACCATTCCAACTTATTCTTCCATTTTTAGTTCCCACCTTTAGTTCCCACCTTTAGTTCCAACCTCTTCTTCCTATTTTTAGATCTTGAATTTTATTTTGGTTCTTTTTAAAGATTTCAGAGTTTTTTGTTTTTGTTTTTTGCTGAAAAATTTTCCGTTTGATCTATTTCCTTGAAGATACTCATCATTGATACTTTAAAGTCTGTGTCTGAAAACAATATTTGGTTCAGATGTGAATCTGTCCCTATGATCTGCTCTTTTGGTTTTTATTCATTTCATTCTGTGTCCTAGAATGCCTACTCATTTTTTTTTTTTTTTTACTGAATCCTGGACACTGTAATGAAAACTGTAGTATCTAGATGATATCTTCTTCCAATTAAGATTTGCTTAGTCAATTAGAATAGGGAAAGATCATCTGTATTTGAAGCTGGGTTCCAATCTCAGTGAAGATTGCTATATTTCCTACTCACTTTTGCTCTTTGGGTTTAGCCCTTCATGGATCCCAGATGAAATCCTGGAATGTTTACCAGGGCTTCTCTCCTTGGTGATCTTTCATTTTTATCTCCTTAGCACTGTAAGACTATAGTACTAAAACACCTATTTTTAAAAGTATGATTTCCATTTATTCTCCGCCTCCCCCTGCCCCCTGCCCCCCACCCCGGCCCTGCCAAAGCACAGCTTTTCTTCAGTCCTTAAAGGACCAACTTTCTTACATGGGCTTTGGCAGGGGCCATGGGGCAGTGCCCTTAGGTCTAAATTGGATGAGAGTGTTCAGATCTTGCAGGCTTCCTGAGAATGATTCCTGACTACCTTGCTGTGGATGGCACAGTTCACACATAGTAATGTAGTTTCACATAGTCATGCAGTTTCACATACAATTTGGGAAGCATGTAGATGTCAAAGAGTATTGCTTGGAAATGTCCCTGACAGCTGTGGCCTGTACTGTTTTGAGTGATGAACTTCATAATGGGCTTGTCCTTGGGCACACATAGGGTACTCTCAGTGCAGCATATGGGCTGCATATGGCCATGGCTTTTGGGCACCGCCATTGTTATTTCTCTTTGTGGTCCACGTCAGGATGAAGATCCTGTTAGGAAGGGGGTGTGACACACTCAGCCTTAGTCCCCCTCTGGCATCTTGGAAGTGAGGATCCGAGAGCTCAAAGCTCTTTTTAATTTCCCAGTCTCATAACCACCTTTTGGTTAGGCTTTTCAGCTCCTGGGCTGTTGCTTATAGATCACAAATGCCTTGTGGGAAATTGGCACTAAATGCTAGTCTCACTTCTTTGATCTTCCCTTCTTTCTAGGATCTCAACCTTTATATCCTGGATGCCTTGGTGGTTCTGAACTCCAATTTATGTCTCTTCAGCCTCATGAGACTGTCAAAAGCTCTGTTAGCTTCACGGTGTCTTAGCTACTACTTTATGCTTGTCTTCTTAGTCTCTGCTTGTCTTCTCAGCCTCCAAGCTACTGCATATGAATCAGTGAATGCCTCAAGGGAAAAGCAGTCATGAATGTAGGGTGCTTCACAATTCATTTCCCTTCTTTTTGGGATTTTGGCACAGAAGTCCTGGCTGCCTTGGTAGCTCTCTGATGATTTTTAAAGAGTCATTTTTTTGTTTTTGTTTATAAAAGTTTTTAATAGGAGAAATTTGTCTGATACAAGCCAGTCTGACATAGATAAGGACAGAAATCTTGTCACCTGCTTTTATGAAGGACTTTTGTGACCACTACTTTGTACTAGACTGGAGATTAAGTAGAAAAGGAATCAAATAAATGTGAGGGAGAAGAGTTACAAAAGGATTAAGTCAGATGACATCCGAAAGACTCAGCGTTGCCACAGTCCATCTTGTTCCTCCTCCAAGTAGTAATTAGATGTTGGTCATGTTGCAGGGTTGAAAGGAACCTGGAGGCTGTTTTCAGATATCTGAAGGACTCTGCTGTGGTCTTGGCAATGACTGGGGGCAGGAATGGGGAGTGGATCAGGGGACTGAGGGCCAAGGGTACTACTAGAAGCCGAGGAGATACAGATTTTGGCTTGATTAAAAGGAATGATTTCTAGCAAAGATTGTTTAGAATGAGGATCATTAGGGACTAACACCTTCCCCAACCATGAATGGCCAATCTGGGACGGGGTTCTATAAACGGATTAAAATACTGGATGTGGGATGGGCTAGATGGCCTACTCTATGCTGTGTCTGATCACAGTTCGTGAGGAACGCAATAAATGTTGAATGAACACGTGATCTACAAAGTCCCAGCAAATGCTGAGATGCCATGATCTCCGAAATGAGGAAATTAGGATGGTGTGACACGAAGTATGTAGGACTAAAACACTGTTCCCAGAGCAGTTCAGGAGGGAAAAACAAGGAGAATGCCATAATTTCTATTTCTCCCTCTTATAACCTCAGACTTCACCTAGACCTGTAAGTTTTGGTTCAACTTTCCATCCACTCCAGGCCCCGGTTTATAGCATCAGGACCTAGGGGAGGTGTGGACGGATGTAGGAAAGGAGCACTCTCCATGGTGGTGGGCACCCCTGCTTCATGTTCTCCTATGGGCTGCAGGTACAGGTTTTGCAGAGCTTGGCATCCTGCCCTCCGGAGACAGTCCTGGTCTGCCCTGGGAACGGTGCCAGCCAGGAGGTCATGTCCTGGCTGGGCTTCTCCTCCCTCCTTTCTGCGGCATTTTCTTAGCCTGAGCTGGGGCTGTGCTCCTCCCTTCCTGCAGGCTAGAACAGGCTAATCAGTGCCCCTAGCTTGGGGAGCTCAAGTCGGGCACCCTCCCCCACCCCCATCCCCACGCAGGGCTGAGAGTACTGTTAGGGACCAGCTGAGTCCTGCAAATGGTGCTACTAAATATTTCATTCAGGCTTAACAACTCAATCTGCCTGCCATTATCCTGAGGGCCCCCGCAGCCCCCAGCCCCTTTCTGATTAACAAAGTAGCCGGCCGGGAAGATCTGCAGAAGCTGTCATTGAAGGCTGAGTTAGCGGCTGCTCTGGGCAGGCGGGAGGAGGTGCAGCATTAAGCAGGAAGCATCGATTGCAGCATTAGCTAGCTTTTTACATTCCCTGGCAGACAATGCAAGTACCTTCAATTATCTTCAAAGCAACTGAAGGGAAGGAAATTGGTCTTAGATGTGGTAAATAGACTCCACAAAGTCCACTGAAGCATGCAAAGATGTGTACACCGGGGGCGGGGCGGGGGGGACCCGGAGGTCTAGCAGCCAAGCCTGCTCCACGTTTGTTCAGAGTTTGGACAGCCATTGTAGGGGTTCCAACCTCTGTCCCCCAGTGCCTGGGAGAACATGAAGAGGCTGGGCTCTCAAATGCCAAGGCAGCTGCCGGGAGGTGAGGGGGCGAGACAGCATTGAGCTTGGGATCAGGGAAGCTTAGCTTTCAATTGTAGCTCTACTGATGTGTGACCTTGGTCAAGTAGCCTAACCTCTCTGATCCTCTTTTTCCTCATTAGTGAAATGGGACTCATAAGATCTATCTTAGAAGGATTTGATCCTGGCTTCAGGGCTCTGTCCTGTGCATACTGGCCCATCTTCTATGTCCTCAAACTATCCTGTGCTCCTCTTGGTTCCAGGGCTTATTACACTGCTGTGACTATTAGTTTTTGTGTCTGTACTTCCCATGGACTAGCAGTCATTAACAATTTTTTAAGGAAGGGCTCATGACCCCATGAAGATGCTGGTGAAAGCCACGGGCCCTCTCCCTGTAGAAAATCATGTGAACATAATTTGCCTCTAATTTCCAGGAACTCCTGGAAGCTAGGCTAGAATCCCTATGCCAGTGTTTACACAGTGCCTGGCACATGCATCGTAATCGGAATATGCCACTGACTGCTTGAATCATTTTAGAGACGCTTTCCCACCCCTATAATTCTGGAATTCCATTCTATCCAAGAAATATTCATTTGGTGGACACTTAGTCTGTTGAAGGCCCTAGACTGGGTTTTGTGGAGAATACAAGGATGTAAGTCCTGCCCACAGATGGGGAATCAGACATGAACACATTTGCCAGTGACTCCAGGGGTACAATTCAGCGATATCTGAAAGCTTCCTCACCTAACCAGGCAGACAATATACATGCATCAGACAGCTCCGGGGAAGGACTTTGTTCCTTTCCCTCACAACCCTGACCTTGGAGACCCACAAGTTAGTCTGCTAGAGACAGATTGCTAGAGAAGAGGCAGTAGGGTGCATATGATAGAGACCTGGTGGCAGGTGGGGAAGGTGGTACAGTGAGAAGGCCATTTGGAGCCTGGTCTAGAAGCAATGTCACCGCTTCGTGCTGGGGCAGAGAGCTAAGGACCTGGCAGCCAGCACCTGCTTGCTCCTGTCCAGTACCCCTGCTGGGTTAATCGATTCAGTGAGGACATCATTATGCAAAGGCAATTTGCATAACTCTGCCAAGCCTGTGATTGCAGGGCATTTGAGGGCCTGTTGGGGAGAGCTGGCAAGAGAGCATCCCTTTGTCCTTCTCAGACCATGAGGCGGGTGTGGTCCGAGATGCTGGGTCCCAGCTCCTGGAGAGCTGGATCCCCGGTTGAGTCAAAGAGAGTGTACTGGGGCTTCCTGCAGGCTCATTTCAGGGGAGTTAGCCCATTTTCACCCCACAGCCTGTTGCATTATCTCTTAACAACTTCATTTTTAAATAAAACCCATCGTGGGCCTTTTTAAGGAGTTAAATAAGTGCCTGGGATGGCTCCTGTTGGGGCTGTTTGGATTTGAAAAGAAAATACTGAGATGTAAAGATATCAATATTTAATT
>ML103062.1:0-16791 GCA_003697995.1 Taxidea taxus jeffersonii
TATCCGATCTGTGAGTATTCTAGGTGTTTAGAAACTACCAAAATCCACCCTCCTTAATCTTTAACTGTTTTTTATTGTTATGGTAATCACCATACAATACATCATTATTTTTTGATGTAGTGTTCCAGCATTCATTGTTAAGTAGGTTTTTTTGTGTTTTGTTTAGTTTTCATATTAAGTCTAGAGTGCTAATTAGAAAAGCCAAAGTACCAAAATATATCCTCATCTTTTCAAATCTATGTGTCCTTTTGATGACTCCACACTTCTAATCTACACATAAATATAAAGTAAGGAGGTGTTTGGATATTGTACCAGCCTTTCCTTGGGAGTGCCCAAGATCATGCCAGAGTGGAGTGCAGAAGTACTGAGAGATAGTATGTCTGGTAGGTGCTGACATCTTGGCTCTCATATTCTGACTCCCTTAAGGGAACTTGATAATCCAATTGGCCATTATGCTTGTTATAGGCTGAATTGTACATCCCAAATTCATATATTGAAGATCTAAATCCCAGCACCTCAGAATGTGACTATATTCAGAGATAGGGCCTTGAAAGAGGTACTTAAAGTAAGATATAGTCCTATGAGTGGGCTCTAACCCAAAATAATTGGTGTCCTTATAAGCAGAATAGATTGGGATATAGACACACAAAGAAGAAACATCATAGAAGGATAAAGGGAAAAGGCAGCCTTCTGCAAGTCAGAGAGAGGCCTCAGAAGAAACCAACCCTGACCACACTTTGACTAAGTCCAACCTCTTTGGACTTAGGATCTTATGTGCACCTCATAAATAGTTTTCAGACTTGGTTCCATGGAAGCCTAGAGGGCTCCACAGATGGATTTTGGTAGTTTTGCAAACTTTTCATTTGACTTTCCCTTGTAGAATGCATTTTAACTATTTTAAAACACTGCAATAAAAATAACACACATTCAGACGTGTTTTGTTTCACATTTTAACGTATCTAAAAACACCAGTATGTTAAAATGTGATGCTAGGTTAACTTATTTGGAGTGAACATTAGAATAAAATCCTGCCATCTGGACGTACATATTTGATGAGAGATATTGATATTCTGCACTGATTTGTTTGTCTGTCTGTCTCTCTTAAATTCTGTCATAATTGCTCCATGTCTCCACTGACAGAAAATTGCACAAGTGTGTTTGTGAACACAGTGCATTTTCACCTGCTCAGTTAAGTGCCACATCAAGCTTATTTGCATTTGTTCTCCTCATGGCATAAGACTTGCCTGCACACCCACAACTAGCTCTCACATCTTGAAACCATCACTTTGGAGCCAGAATGAATGCTTCCTTTTTGACTTTATGATTAGAAATGCAAGAATTTATTAGGTGGTACTAACAATTCAACTTTGAAACAGATATTTCCTACTACTTTTCTTGCAAGCTTCTGGATGAATTTAGTTGAACAGAATCCCAAGTTGTAAGGCAAGTTGTTTTAAAACAAAACAATGCCAAAACTATTGCCTCTTGCAATTATTTAGCCAGATAAATTAGTATTTTCTAAATATTGTGCAAATAAACCAAAATGAAATAATGAATTGGATGCTGAGGATAATATATGATTGCAATTATTCCAAAATTTTACATTCACCAAATCAGTCTCAGAGTGGTCAGCAATATACTTTATACTACATATTTGTGCCATATTTGAACTCATGAAATAAATATATTCTAGTGAATTTCTGCTCTTATTTGTCTTAAACATTAGGATTCCACATGAAATTTCATTTATATTAAGGGTAACTTGCTGCAAGAAAAATCAGCAAGATTGCTTATCGCTCTTAACACCCTCTGATCTTCCAAGGTGTATGTGAGTAGAGTTCAGGGAGGAGTGAGTCAGGGCAATAGAGGGTGGCTGATCATCAGTCTTTGTGTTCATCCTGAGAGCTTTCTTTTTATCTTTTTAACAGAATGACTGAGTGTCTGGGTACATACCTACACCCTTCAGATGCATTGCATCTGATTGAGATTTCAAGTGAAGAAATGAATGGTCCTATGAAAACCACATGGTATATAAAGGAAATTATCAAAGGTTGCTACAAAGTTTTTTTTTTAGTATTTTTTTTATAGGGTATAATATAATTACTTTGAAATGTATTTCCTGGTCAGCTACTCTCTGAAACAATTCTTTTCTGGGGGCAATATCGGATAGCATGTGAGGGAGGAGTGGGGCTTGGGACTGGGGTTGCAGGTGGGTGGGTATGTGAAGTGTGGGGAAGTGATACAGCCCTCTTGCAGCTAGCATAGTCCACGTACATAGTTGGAAACAAGGACCTAGTTTGTTTCAGCTGCCACTTGTAGAAGTCTCCCTCACCAGAGCTTAGCATATTCCTAGGCCTTTCCTGAGTGTGATCTGGCCATGACTATTGGCTCTGGAAGTAGATATCCTCAGTGGTGCCTGTGCCGCATGTAGAGATAGAACGTGGAGGAACTAGTGTTTGCACATTTGTCTGCACCTGCCTTTACCAGGGGCTCCTCCCCTTAAGATTAGAAGTGAGGCTTGTATTTTGAATGCTAGAGGGTTGTAGTTCCCAGGCATTGCCCTGGGACTATATTCATCCACCGACATGACTGATTGCAGGACTGAGTTTTTGGCTGGAGGACTAGTTGGTTGAGGTGATGCTCTCCTGATTCTGACCTCAGTTATTGTATTAGTTAGGACAAATGTTCACCTACATAAAATAGAGATTCTAAACAAAAGTGGCTTAAATAAGACAAACTTTATTTTTCTTAGGTATAAGAGCTTGGAAGCAGGAGGACCAGGCGTGAAGCTGTGTTCCACAAGGTTTTCTAAAGACTTAACTCCTTTTTTTTTTCCTCCATCTTTAGGGTGTTGCCCATACGTGAGTGATCCTAAATGGCTCCACTACATCCATGATCCAGGTAAGTGGATGGAGGTCATTTAAGACCACAGTCTGGAAGTGAATGCATCACTTCCATTTACATTCTCTTGTATAGAATTTGGTTATGTGGTCATGCATAGCTGCAAGGGAGAAAGACTGAAAATGCAGTCTTTGTTCTATGTCATACACCCAGATATAATAGTTAGCTCTATTATTTTGAAAAATAATGGAAGAGTGAGCATTGGAGTCCAATAAGCAGATTCTGCTAGGGTGTTTAATGAAGTATAAATCACCATGCTACTAGTTGGACTTCTGCAAACCTGTCTCCATCACAGACACAAATGGCCAAGCCTGGGAGGGGAAGTGTGTAGAAGGGAAACCTGGCAGCCACTGGTCTAATGGTAATAACTGATACTGCCATTATTAGTATTTGTTTTTCTTAGAGACATGCAAATCTCCAATTGCTTGTTTGGACCCATTCTTCATTCTTCCTTACCCAGCCAGTACTCTGGGAGGCTGCCATTTATGAATGGCTCAGTGGATTCCTTGGCCTCTGGATTGAGTTTGGCCAATGGCAGGCACAGGCAGGAGATTAGAAGGCAGGAGGCAGTGAGGTCCTTTTATTACTTCCCCACTCCCTCTGAAATGGCTCCCGGTTGGCATGGCTATATCTGTCTAAAGGTCTCAGCTCTTATTGGGCTACTGTGTCATAGCTGTGACTCTTCTTTAGGTCCTAGAAACCACTCCTCCTCTCATTCCTTCAAGTCTAGAGCTGATAACTGCTCCCCCTTGCTGTTAGCCTTGGGTGCTTCCCTATTCTGTATTATTTTACGTACATCTGCTGACTCATTTGAAAATAGTCCCTTTATGAAATTCTCTTCATTTGCTTTCTCTTTGTTTCATAACTTTCTTGGTAAATTCCTGACAGATACAAACCTGGTTTAGGGTGTGGTCAGGCAAGCCTAACAGAGGAGAAAGGAACATGGTATTTGTGGATATGTGAAAGGGAGAGATAACCATGGAAAGAGGACTCTAAGCTGAGGAAAGAGAGAAATGAGGGCATGAGCAAGGAAGATAGACTGAAAAAGTGGAAGAATCTGTTATTGGGAAATCCCTTATGGAGTCAAGGAATTGTGGGGGGGGCGGTTTAGGGTACTAGAATGAGTGTGTGAGAAATTGGGGACTATGCTTAGAGAGTAGAGGGTATAAAATAGAAAATTTGTGATTGATGCAGTTGTTGATAATAATAATATCCAGGTCCTCGATTCTTAGACCTGGTGTTTAATCAAAATTACCTGGGGAGTTTGTAAAAAATACTAATTACTGGCTTCACCTCCAGAGATTCTGACTGTAATTGGTCTGGCATGGGACCTGGGAATTATAATTTTGAAAATTGTCTCAAATAATTCAGGTTTATGACCAGTGTTGAGAATCATTAGTTTAGGGTATTAACATGGGACTGCTTGCTGAGGTGGATAGGGGAAAATGATCCTTAGTAGCCGGAGGTCAAGGAACTGAGAGGGCAGAGGCTTGGAAGAATCACCTATGTTGAAGTCACTAAATATGGTAGCAGGGTTCATGGTGGCAAAAATTCAGTGAGTCAGAGGTGAAAACTGGGAGGTTGGTAGGACTTGGAGGAACTTGGGTGTTTTAGTTACACTGGGCCAACTTTCTGGCCCCACCCTTTCCTCTTAGCATGGGATCGATGTCGGGGGGCAAGGTTGCCTCTAGGTAAGCTTCTCTTCAGCCTACCCCCTCTCCCAACCCATCTCTATCTTAGGTTTTCATTATTTGCTCTTAGAGTTAGCTTTTCCTACTGCTGATGTTTGGGAACCACAGACTCAGGGCCTCTGCAGTGTCTTACCTGGATCTGATTTTCTTGAGAGCTGACTCAGTTCCTCATTCTTTTCCAACCTGTAACCTTCTTCCTCTACTCATAAAAAAAAAAAAAAATCACTTTCTTCTTCCTAACTCCCTTATGGTTTTTGTAGGAGGGTTGCTTATTCCCAAAGGCTTATTCCTACCTCATACCACCCACTAATAAGCTTTTGTATTGATAGGGCACTTCCCAAACTGTAACACACATTGTTGGACAGTCAGGTACAAAAATCATTCAAATCCTCTTCATTTCTAGGTAAGTGCATGTAATACTGTGCATCTGGTAGAGAGAGTAGGCCATTTTAGCTGGAAGTTTCCTCCTCTCTTTTGTTTTCTATGTGCATGCCATTGTGAGGCCACTTAAATCAAATTCTTCTCTATAGCTGAGCACAAAACCTGCACATTTCTGGTTTTGCTCTTTCTGAAGATAATTTCTGCTGTTTAATGAGATCTGAGAATGAAGTCAGGCATGAGCAGGAGAAAGGTCACAGTGTGTGCTCAAAGGTATATTAACTACAGTTGGAGCTGACATCGGTCTCCTTCCAAGAGGACAAAATTAAGCAGCAAATAGTAAATACGTTCAATGGCACTTTATTGCAAGTAGGACAATTTACAATGAAATAAGAATATGAGAATGGTTTCAAAGAGAAAATGGGAGTGCTTACAAATAGAACACATCTTACCGGTTAGAGTGGGAATGTGATTCCAGTCAAGGTTAATGGGGAAACGGTTAATGAAGGGTACAGATTCCAAAGCTGCATGATGCCATATTGTATCTCACAGAGGTAATTAATACTAGAGACTCTGGCTAAATGGACACATTATACACAGCAGACAACTTGAAATTCTGCACACTGTACAGAGAAGCGCCTCTGGATGCTTTATGACTCACCCTGTTACTGACAGTGTGACATTAGAGCCCATGTTTCCGATCCCCTTTCCTCGTGGAGTTAGTGTGGTACGTGGGCAGAACACCAGACAGAGAAAGAAGAGGGGTCCAGTTCGGACATCCCTTGCTAGGAAGTGGTGTGTGACCTTGAGCAAACTTCTTCCTACTTTTCCCTTAGACTCAGTTTGCTCATCTGTAAAGTGAAGGGGCTGGATAGAGTAATCAGGAAAGTGTTTTCCAGTTTTGAATCTGAGATTTTCTGCACTTCATCGTTATACCGCCATTACCACTTATGCGTTTCATAATTATGTAAGGATGGCTATAGCTGGGGGAAAGTTTGCATATAAATCAGGTGTGGGTGGACATGTACCTGTGTTACCTGTTTGTGGCACATATGTGTTTAGGCATCCTCCCTCACCATGTCTTTGAAATGATATAAACTTAGAGATTTGTGTCAAAAAACCTTTCTATTTCTACCATCAATGTTCATGTTTTTTTTTAATCCCTCTCACATTTTTTCCTCCCAGAGGTAAGCTAACAGGAGTAAGGTTACCTATAGAATTCATGCCTGCGATTAAGGTGAAGGTGGGTGAAAGAGGCGCTTAGCCTGCTGGCTGTAGGATTATCTGTCTCTAAGAAGCGCCTTCTTTTCTCTCCTTTTCTTGCTCTGAACACCCGAGGCGGGAGAAAGAGGCTAAGGATCTGTAGTGGCAGGTGAAGGAAGGAATGGGGATCACATTACATCCTTCACATTTAGCTGTCTCCTTTGGCTGTCTGGAATCTTCCCTGTTTGCCTACCTGAGTAGAGGGGCTTAAAAGTAGGGCATTTGCACACACTAAGTTTTCATCCCAGTGATCATCTTATTGACAGGCATTGCTTCAGCTGAACCGTTTTCTCTCTCTGTTCAGGCCTGTTGGTAGGTGGCATCCTGAGGGCAGATTCCATTCTTATCCCAGCCTCAGAACTCACTCATTGCTGCTTTTTAAAATTCCCAGGTGCACCTTGTTTATTTCTCCCTTCTCTTCCTTCCTTGAACCCCAATACCTGTTCTGACTCTTGCTCCTCAAAGGAAAGAAACAAAACAAAACAAAACTAAACTAAAATCCTTGGGTTGTCTGGCTATGTAAGTTATTCATGCTTCTTTTAGAGAGGTCAAGAAATACCTTCCCATTGCTCTGAATGAAGTAGCTTACAACAGCCCCCACCCAATCCCAAATTTAGGAAAAGAGGGGGCCTAAGGAGTGACAGCTTTACACACTAAGTCTCCAGATTTCACCTCGCTCCATAGACAATGGGAAGGAAAATTGTGGCGGGTTGGCAACCCCAGAGCCAAGTTATCACATGACGTGGACAGCTGCAGATTTGCACCTATTGATTGTGGTATAGAAGTGAATGTTCCATGAACCTTTAACTGAGCCAGTTCCCAAATAGCTTTTGCTGTGCTGTTGGGTCTAAATAGCTATCACCAAGCTCTGGTGGGCATCCCTTTAACAGAACCTCATTTGGAAACTTTTTCACATTTTGTGGGTTCTAGAACATTGGTATTCAGCTGAGAAGGTTCATCAGAATCACCTGGGGAATCTATTAAAAATACAGAAGATGGCGCCTCATCCCAGTTGTCTCTGCCGTAATGTTTGGGCAGGAGGCTGGGTAATTGTATTTTTAATAAGCTCTTTTTTTTTGGCAATTCTAATGAATACTCAGAAAATTCTGGAGGATTCTATCGCAAAATAAGAGACAAAGTTACCAAGTTAAAGAGACAAAGAAATGCTAAAATTGTGAAATAATCATATCACATCTTGTTATGTGGGAGGGAATATGGTTGCATGGATGTGAAGGGAAATACATTAGCACTCTCTCTGTGTAATTTTCAAGTGTAAGGACCTTGTTCTTTCTCGTTTTTATTGCTGTGTTGCTTGCTTCATTTCAGGGAACAATTGGGCTTTCTTGGAGGGGTCTATCATTTAGATACGGCTTCCCTTCAGACTCCATTAGGAGGGACACTCCCCAGCCATCACGGCAGACCTGTTGGTGAATCCGGCATTCACTGAAGGAATAAATTGGATTTCATTACATGATACTATATAACGTAGGGTGACCTCCTCCCATTGTTATGTTGGGTGGATGCTCAGACAGTTCTGATTTTGATTTCCTGGTAATTGCTTCCTCATGGATTCAGCCTTTAAAAAAAATTATTTTATTTTATTTTAGTTTAGTTTTTTGGTCCCAAACAGATGCCTCCACTGATCCCTTATTGCCATTCTCAGCCTCCCTCAAAGCCTGACTTGTTCCTTAATGAATCCGCCACACGCTGAGCTGTGGCCAAGGAAAATCAAGAGGCCATTCCATCAAAACATCCGTGATGGAAAAGCCTGTTCTCATTCTGAACTTGTGTTTCACTTCTGTCCCACCTGACCTGGAGGGTCTGTGTGGGGGTTCTGGGAGGACATTTGAACCCTGGCTACTGTTAAAATTGTCCTCATTGCAGTGACTCTACCGTGTTTACATTCCTGTGCTGCTTTGCCTTTGAAGCTGCTCCTTACTGGTGGATTGGTGGGGCCTTATGGCTCCTATACGTTTTAAAGCTGCATTCCCCAGAGTTTGCCCCAGCGATGGGGACCTGCACTTTGTCTTTTAAGCAGATAAAAAGAGAGGTCAGTCAGAAGTAATTCCCCTACTCCTCGTATAAACAATTTAACTGCTGCAGCAACATACTTGCTTGGAATTACTCCCTCAGATTCAATTCCCTTTTCCTGCTCTACTTGTAAAAATGGTTAGTGTCCTCTATAAACTGCAGCTCACCAAGGTGCAGGGCTTGCTGTGCGGTTGTAGAATAAATGTTAATCTAATACAGGTTACTAGGTCAAATGCAATCACAGGCTTGTGGGAAAAGCTTAATACTGTTCTGCTTCTTCTAACACAGTAAACCTGGATATTATATGATAGGTTAAACACCAGTGAACCATGGCAAGAATTTTCTTGAAAGTAGGATTTAGTACAAAGGAAACTACATTGAAATGGTGACCTAGGATTGACTTTGCTCTCCAAGAGAGCATTCTGAGACGCCGAAGTGCACTGTGAAAATGGACTCCTTAAAAATGTGATGTTCTAGAATTCCTTGCTCAAGGGATGAATGCCAGTTGGAGCAGCTGTGACACATCTAAAGGTTTCATATGTTGTCAACAATGACTTCAGTTCCCCCTCATCCCCCAAAAATTCATGAGTGTAGACACACACACACACACACACACACACAAGCTTTCCTTATGAGAAGTTAATGTGGCATTGGATGGCCTTTAGAATTTGGATCCCAAATTGAACATCAAGTAAACACAGCGTATGGAGTGCTGAGCATATGTGGGCCAACTGCCTTGAGAAGTCTCTGTGTAGATCTTCTTGGTGGTGGACTCCACACTATTTTATGTGGATGTTAGTGCTGTTAAGTGTTCCCAGCCTGTATTTGTGATCAAATGCCAGAGCTGAGATGTACATATGCTAGCAGATGTATAATAAATGCTTAAGTAAATGAACATCAGGTTTCTGGGGAGCTTTAAAGTCTGTTTTGCAGGACCACTTAGGTTGTCCTGCATGGAGACAGGGGACTAGGTCAGGATGAACTTATCAAAGTCTTGTGGGATCTTCAGGGAGGATACACTGAAACTCTCATCATTAGCATTGTAGTGGCAAGGCAAGGTCCTCCTTCCTCCTAGCTTCCTACCAAAACCATTCAACAAGCAATCACAGCAGGAAAGAAAGCCCGACACACAGGCTGGAACCAATCTCTCCTCCTGAAAGCAGTTGAGAATGCTGCTTTGTGTCCTTTTGGTTCTTAAAAAAAGGTCTAACCAGGCTCCAGGAATTTGATTTGTGAAAAGTATATTTGCGCTTTTATGAATGTGACATAGTTCTCAACTGATTAAACTAGATCACTTAGTGTGTTAGCTGAGGTAGTGTGTAGACATTGGATGAAAGGCCTCTTGCTGCCTAGGTTTACATGTTAAATAACTGAATTAATCAGGTGATACATTCCTGGATGGTTATGAAACTAATGAAAATCATTGCAGGTATGTGAGTGACTCTTAGGAAAACTACATAAAAGAATAGGTGTAGGCTGGATATAGATTATAGCGAAATATATTTTTTGAATTCTATAAAAGAAATTTGGGTTTTTAGGAAACAAACCCAGTGAATTCAATTTCTTTCCTAAAATCAGTTGTTGGCAGGAATGAAAGAGACCTTATATGGTTAGTTTTTGTGCTGTGGCTCTGCATGGCTGTCTTCTCTGGCCAGTGCATCCTAATCACCACTCCTGCAGCACTCCCCCTTTTGTGCTGTGAGCAGGCGGCTGACCACTAGGACTCAGAAAAGGTGGCTGGAGGGAGGCAGCTGAAATGGGCTCTCATTCAGATAGTTTCCCTGCAGCCAATATTAGAGCTAGTTTCTTAGACAGATACAGGGACCCCTAGGGCTTCCATTGATTGGGAAATGTCAAACACATAATACATAGATGACTTAAAATGCCCTGGGCCCCTTTTCTCTCTTTACTGTGGACCAAATGGTCAGGTTTCTCTGCCTCTTTAGGACTCCATTTTCTCCCAAGTTTTTCTTTGAAAAGATGTAAAGGGGAAAATGTACCTTTCTCCATAGTTACTGTGTATTAACTGAGCATAAAATATTGGCAAGGGCTGTGCTCTTGCATGCTTTCTATATGAGTGTGATGTGCAAGTATTATACTGGGGATATACATAATCATTCAAGTTGGTGGAAGCCAGTCTGGCATGGAAATGCTGAAGAATGAGGTATCTTTTCAGGAAGCCATTGATAATTTCAGAATGGCTACTTGGCCTCTATAAAGATGTCTGTTCTGTGAGTGGCCATGGGGTTGGGGTCAAAAAAATTTTGCCTCTTCATAGCTGTGTGACCTGAGACTACCTAAGCACTTCGTGCCTTGGTTTCTTTAGCTGCAAAATGGGAGTGCTATTATCTAACTTCCCCTTTACAAAACCTTTATGACAAGTGGGTCCTTGGGCATGCTGGCCTGTTTGCAGCAATAGGTCATCACCTTTCTTGTCTACCCAGGCTCCAATTTCACTGCATTTTCTATCAGTCTAAAAGACCTTGACTTGGTCTCTTGTTTGGAGCATTTTGCTCCTACCCTTTGGACTTAATTTTATCACTAAGTTTTCCTGACATTTCCTAAGAACAACTCAGCCCTCTCTCCTGTCCGCACTCTCCATCAGCTAGCTGGCTTGGATGGGTGATTTGGATATCACCCCATAGGGCTTGTGGAGGTTAAATGATGGATTGTGTGTGAAACATCCAACAGGGGGTAACAGATGATTCTTTGTTCTCATTCCTTTCTCTTTCCCAAGAAATAGTCAATTTCGGACATCACTTAAAATCTCTGAGTCTGTGGTTGATAGGAATAATAATGCCCATTTCACCTGGTTAGGGGCAGAGTCAGTGAGATAATGGAGGTTAGGAAGTCCAAGTCCTGTCACCTTCCACTGAAAAAAGTCAAGGTCCCTCAGCCAACCCCAGGGATAAGATTTGAGAATTGGAACCATCCAAGTGGTGAAAAGTGTTTGCTATCAGATCCAATTTACCCAGTAGACATAGTATGTACAGAGTCTAGGGCTCACAATGCTTTTAAAGACCCAAGAAAATATCTTAATTTTCTTCTAAGCCAGAAGAAAAAAAGCAAACTTTTAGAGTGAAGGAAATTTTATAATATATAATATTAATAAGTGCATTTTTATAACAATACAGTTATAAAATATAATCTTTAATATTTTTTGTTTATGAAGGAAGGTAAAAGTGCCCCTAAGGCCCACAAAGGTCAAGTGACTTCATGACTGCCTTGAAAGTCTCAATGGCCAATGTGCATATCACCATTTTAACAGAAATTCCTATCTTTTTTTCCTACACTAGGAAGGAAGTTCCCCACAAGTGAGCAAAAATGCTTAACGCTGATTTCTAAGTGAAGGGAACTAGTAACAGCAAAATGAAAATATTTCCTTTCCATACCAGGGAGGCAAATGTGAGTAAGGAGACCTCTCCTCTGAATGGAGAAAAGTCTGTTAACTACTTCTATTTGTACTTGATTTCCTATAATCAGAGAACTGATGTGGGATTTATTTGCCATCAGGTCAAAAAAGTTC
Source organism: Taxidea taxus jeffersonii (assembly GCA_003697995.1). Taxonomy (NCBI): domain Eukaryota; kingdom Metazoa; phylum Chordata; class Mammalia; order Carnivora; family Mustelidae; genus Taxidea; species Taxidea taxus. Next base: position 11,791 of record ML103062.1, read on the forward strand.
TGGGATTGGGAAAAGTATGAGAGATTTTATCAAATGGAAATCCAGGACTTATCATGCATTGGCTCCTTGGCCATACAGCTTCCAGGATACAGGGAATACAAATGTAGCTCCCGCTAAGAGGAGAGAAAACCAGACGTTCCCTCGCTGAAAATACTTCCCTGATTGTAGGGATCAAAACAGGGCTCACAGTCAGGGAGTCAGAATATGTTCCTTAAACCTTCAAATTATTGCAAATGAGGTACAAGCCTCTGTCCTTACTCTGTGTCCTTTCTGCCTTGTTTTAAATCCTCTGGAGAGGTGATTTCCCTCCAGACAATTACATCCCATCCTAAGAGAAGGATAGCTACTGTGTAAAGTCATTCCAGCTAAGCACTACAGGCTCTAATTTCATCACAACATTATGAAACTGATCAGTTCCTTTGTATAAAATCTTAAAAGGACTCCATGGACTCTTTAAGCCAAAAAACGGCTTTTGAATGCAGTTCAGGAAATTGCCATCATGGAAGCGATTTACACATGTGTCTCTCAATATTGCAATCTCTCCCTTTAGGTGCTGATCTTTCCTAGACTGTAATAAGAAATGAAAGAACAGCTTATTTTCCTTTTAAAAAGAGACACAATTAAAAAAAAAAGTCCCTAAGAATCTTGTATGTGGGAATGACATGCAGACCATTAGCTTTCTTTCCTTGGCTTTCAGGCTGATCTGTATTCTCAATTTGCTATGAGTATTCCATTCCATCTAGGTCAAGAAGAATTACTTGTGTGTAACTGAAGCAGAGTGTGGATTTTAAGCAGAGCATGTGATCCTAAGAATGCAGAAAGATGGTATAAATTTGCATCTTCTTAAGAGGAACCCTGTCTAAAAACACTGAAACCATTTTAATCTAATAAAATAAAAAGGGAAGGGATAGAAATTCCATCTGAAGACTTTACACAACCTTTTCATTTCATTCGAGTAAAGAATTACAAAATCATCTGTCTGGCTGTTAAATGGCTTTGAGAGAGGTTTTTTTGAATTGTAGTGCACACTAAAATGGAAGGTTAATATCATACTCTGGAGACAAGGGGAACAGCTTCTGTTCCTGGGGGATGAATCATGCACTTTATCCTGAAGCCTTTCAGAAGAGAGAGTTGAGGTTACTTGCAGTGCAGAGAGGCCAGTGTTCCAGGAGGGCCCATGTCATCAGTAAGGATACACAACACATAGCCTTCAGGGCATCCAAGCCCCACTGATGCCCTATGATGAAGCACAATCTCGGGCTCCTCCTAGCAGGGTCACCGATTATTTATTGGAAACTGCCTTGTGGCTCATTTTGTGGTATTTCTTAAGCTTCTACTTTTGAATGTATATAAGTATTAAGTTTGGTGTTTTTCCTTCTTCTCTCACTTTGCCACTGGACTATGCAACCCACATGGAGTCAGATTTCTTGGAATAGATTTTCTGTTGATTTGTACTCATGCTTTGTCCTCAACTCAGTGTTCATGCATCAGAGCCTTAGGGTGACTTATACAATGAATAAGCAAAGTTTTTTCTTAGTACTCTTCTGGCAAGTTAGCTGAGAAATTCAGGGTAATTGTTTAAAGAGAGCATCTACTTGAAGTTGGTCCTAAGGATTCAAGTTAGTTGAATTTCACAAATATTTTTGAGTGTCCACTGAGTGAGGGTCTATGACAGGTGCCATAAGGAAAAGAAAGAGGAGGAAGATATGCTTCTATCCCTCAAGGGCATTGCAATCTGGTATGGAAGAACTCTAATACCATGAGATACTCACTGTACTGTCGTATAGACTTTGGAGCCCTGCAGGAAGTATGAATGGAAAATAGGTGTTGGGCTTGAAGCGTGAGAAGAGTATTTTTTACCACGTGGAGAGGGTAAGAAGTGAGGTGAAAAAGGAATAGGAATAAAAAAGTGTGGAAGAGTAAACCAGCACTGTCTGCGTATGTATGTAGATGTGTGTGTGTGTGTGTGTGTGGAAAGTACAGGTGTAGACCTTGTGTGCTCGATGCTGCTGGAGATACAAAGACAAATCAGGCTGCACAGCCTCTCAGTCTAAAGGCCTTATGCGGAAGACAGGCATGTGCATAAATAATGTTAATATGAAACAGACTGCGAGAGACGCTAGGAGAGAGGTATATGCCGTACTCTGAGTGCATCTCAGAGAGATTTGGGAAGGAAGAGTTTAATAGGACTTAACATGATTGGATCCAGGGAGTAAGACAGAAAAGTCAAAGATGACTTCTACATTTCAGACCCTACCTCTGAATGATGGATTAACAGACACAACACATTTTGCTCCTTGTTCAAATAAAATTTGTGATTTATTTTTATCTAATTCAAGACAACCACATACTTTCGTTTCCGTCACAGTTTGGTGTATTGAGTTATCTGATGTTCTCATAAATGCATATAAATACTAAAGTCTGCCAAAAAGGAGGACAATCTGCTCTTATACTGACCTCAAATACCAACCTGTCTGCAAATAAAATAGGTGCTGTGTGACACACATGAAGTCGGTGAAGGGGGTGGAGAAGAAGTGGCGAATTTGAAATCCAGAGAAGTTATCCATCTGAGGCCCTAGTATTTGGGAAGGTCTCACAAATGTTTTTTCTTCTGGTTACTGTTGAAATCGCTAAGGAGAGATGGCTCGGTGGGCTGTGGATATGGAAGGGAATGATCTGTATGTCAGGTTGGGATAAGCTATAGCTCTAAAGGATGGGAATATGTATATCATATGCATAATGTCTCAGGAAGAATGGAAGGGTTGAGTTTGAGACAGATGGCTAAGGGCTATCATTTACTGAGCATTTACTAGTTTGTCAGCATGGCTTAGGCACATTAAGCTACTAACTCACTTGAAAGATCATATTAACCTTATGTAGTAGATTTTATTATTATATTGGTTTTACAGATGAATAAACTGAGGTATGAAAATTAAACAACTTGCCAAGACACAAAACTGTAAGTGAGTGGTACCCAGAGCGCTTACACTTAATTCCTTTGTCAAAATAAGTCTTGGTAACAGAAGGCAAGAGAAGAGAGGTATTTGCCCTTAGGGTGTTCCTATATAAAATTATATTTAGTTTTGATTTGAAGAAAAGAAATCTGTAAAACCTTGTTTATTTTCCTAGGGGAAAAAGACAAAATCAGAGAATCATAATTTAAAAATTTTCAAGCACCATGATCTATTTGTCACTCATAATGATTTCTCATATTTTGGATGAGGAAACTGAGACTGAGAATCAATTAAAATTATCTCATGTTTGCTGGAGGTTAAGAACACACCGAGCCCTCTACTGCCTAGTGAGGTAGAATGCCAGCTTGTTGACATGAGCACACATGGGCAAGGACCAAGAAGTAAAGAACAAACATCTTAACATAGGACTCTGGCTCTGGAAGAAGAGACTTGTAGCATTAGGGAAGGGTCTACCTGACTGTCTAGGAAAAAGTAGAAGTCCAGTAGGCTTCTGACCTAACTTTCAAATGAAGTGTCCCTACTCCCCTAAGGTGCCCTGATTGGCTTTCAGTCTTGGCCACCATCAGACCAAGAATGGCACTCCTTTCTTTCTCCATAAACTTATTCCTAATAAAATTTCAGCATACCATGTAGATTCTGTGTTGGCTGGCAACTTGCTTCTCTGATCTAACCCAGTATGCTTTTGCATTCATCTGATGTTTGGTTGAAGTCCTTATCAAGTCTGTCTAAAAGTGTATGAGGTGGGTTTGCACAGTGGTGAGGGGTCTAGCAGATAACATTGTGCAGGCTTCAAGTTCAAACTCCATGATGACTTGCAAGTTGTATAACCTTGAGCAGGATTCAATACATCCATAAGTCTCAATTTTCTCATATTTAAATGAGTGAAATAATCTCTGTGTCATAGGACTGTGGGGAGGATTTAATGAGCCTGTACAGGTAAAGGGCTTTGCACTTGCCTGACTCATAATGAAAATTAAATATGTCTTAGCTAATTACAACAAACAAAATAAATTCATTATAAACTTGTATTGTGTAAGTTCATCATCATTGAAAATATAAATCATAGTAAGATATAATGAGTCAATTATAATTATGGTAAGGTATGTAAGAGTTACCAAGTTTTTATTGCAAAGAGCAACTTGCCTTTTCCAAGTTGGGTTTCCAAACTCAGATTCCCTCTTAGTAGGGCATATAATCAGTAAAAAGTGGTCATTTTCTAGAAAACCTTTAAGGAGACTACAGTGTTGTTCAAAATCAGTCATGTGAAGACTCCTGAGAAAAATTTCTTCCAGAATTTAGAGTTAGGAAATGACTTTCTCCCTCTGACATTTTTTTTTATGTTGAAAAAGGAAAGCCACTCACAGTCCTGCTCATTTTGCTTTGACGGTCAATACCTTGGTGCTAAGTCTTGTGTTCAGTTGCAGAAGGGTGGGTCAGCATGGATTTGCTTTTATTTTTCTTTTGTCTTACTACTCATTTTAATGATTTTTTTCAGTTTTATGATATTTGCGCCTTATATTTTAAGCTTTCTCAAAATTCTTCTATAAGTTGGAGTAGAGAAATAGAAGTAAAGAGCATAAAATAATATCGTGGGTGTTTTTTCTTATTAACACACCTTATGGGGGCACCTGGGTGGCTCAGTAGGTTAAGCCTCTGCCTTTGGCTCAGTTTGTGATCCCAGGGTCCTGGGATTAAGTCCGCATCGGGGCTCCCTGCTCAATGGGGAGTCTCTTTCTCTCTCTCCTTCTTCTCTCCTCCCAGCTTTTGCTCTCTCTCTCTCAAATAGATAAACAAACCTTAAAAAAAAAATCCCAAAGTCCAATCGGAATGGCAAAGTTGATTTTTATATAAACACTTATTTTATGTTTTAGTAGAACAGGCTTTGAAAATCCTACCCTCACAGGCCATTTAATTTCAGAGGGAAAGGGGTCTTATAAAGGGCTGGAGGTAAAGATTGTTATGTATTTTGACCAGATGGGGGCGTAACTTACTTGTAATGAGCCAGAGCAGTTAGTTAATAATCATT
>ML103062.1:17191-35992 GCA_003697995.1 Taxidea taxus jeffersonii
AAAAAAAAACCATACAGCCACACAAAAAGAGCGGCTAACATTTACAGCATATTTTAAAAGACACCCTCATATATCCTGGCTCATTTATCCATCCTATCACCCCTGCAAAGTAGGAAGCATTGTTTTCAGCTTCATTTTGTATGAGAGAACTAAGCCTCAGATATGGCAAGAGGCACGCCCCAGGTCTCACAGGAAGTAACAGATCTTAATTCAAAATCCTGGGTCCTGCTCACTCATCTAGGCTGTCTCCCCAAGGCCTAACTAACCTCATGAGTGCAACATTGTTGCACTCAATGTGCAACTGCGCAAACAATGTTGTTTGTTGCACTCATGAGGTTAGTTAGGTTCTCTTTTAACCTCTGGCCCAGTGTCCAAAGGTTTGTTAGGTAGAGGACTGGAAATAGCCAAGGGTTTCTAAGTAAGAAAAATTGTCTTTCAGGTATATCCACCAGGAGGTTTTTCTTTTTCTTGCCTAAACCTGGGATGATTCTTAAAAAGCAATCTCCTCACAGTTGGGGAAGGTGTCTGGCAAAAGAAATCCGTGTAGCAGCAGTCCGCTGATGCCACCTGTGTCTGAAGAGAGTCACGTTTACCCCAAACCGCTACACTTGCATGGCTGAACACAATGAAGAGGTTATCTAGAATCACAGAGCCACGGCTATGAATTCACTCTAAGGCAGGTTGTGAATCTTGAGGAATTTTTCATGTCTCAACTGAGAGTCTTTGCTCTTAGGTAAAACAAAGTGACCAGTGTGAGTGGGACTGGGTGAGGGAGGAAGACGACCCACACAAGAAGGTGGGACTTCTTGGAGACCTAGGACAACCTCTAGGCAGAGTTGCATCGGACATCTGATGAGGAGAGATGGATAGCTAGACCAGCCTGAGACTGGTTTACCCATATGTGAATTGTAGTTTACGTGTGCCTGCACTGTTTGGTGCTGGTATGTGCTGCGTTCCTTCACGTAAGTTAGGTTCTTCCCAGCCCTTACTTTTGTTACCATTATAAAGCACTGAGTTGTAAGAACTCAGGTTCTGTTGTGGAGAAATCACTGACTGGGGTGGACCTGCCCACCGTTTGCCTTCACCGCCCTGCTTAGTGGAGTGGGCTGACAGATTCAGCAGAACTCCGAACCCTCTGCGTCTTCGTCCATGTGGATGCACCACTCCTTACCATCCAGGAAGGCAATATTTTCCTGAAGATTCCATTTGAAGACCGTTCAAAATGTTTTCTTCTGGAGAGTGTGTTTCCTTTTCACAGTCTTGCCTGACACATGGAAACGAACATGTCTTATGCTTTCCTCCTTAACAACTCCTAAGTTTTCAGAGTTTGCAATTCTAAGCGGTCATTTGAAGGTCAGTCTCATTTTCGAAATAGGCCAGCAGGAGTTTCAACGGGCAACGTAAGTTTGAATGAGCGTGCCTTTCTGGAAATCCTAGCATTTTGTTTTGTTTGCTCCAGGCACACCCCTCCCCAAACCACATTCTTTTCTTTTCAGCTTTTGAGAGAACAAAAGTCCTATCAGGAGTAAAGAAACCACCTGAACCATTCTTTTTATATTTCCAGAAATAGTTTGTGGGGCCACTGAAAGATGTTGATGCTATCTTTTTAATATTCTGAGAAATAATCCTATTAAACAAAAAACAAGGGAAACTGTTATGCCCAGAAAGTGGAATTACCCAAAGCCGACTGGCAGGGGTCGAGTTACTTTTCAAAACCCGACCTGTGCGCTGCTTCTATCGCTCCATCTAGGGCTTGGCGAATGAGCAATAATTTGTGGATTCTGCTCATCTCTCTTTGCGAACTTTGTTCTGTGGAATTAGATACAACTTTGACAAATTAGAAAAGGCCTCCCGCGCCCGCTGTCCCCAGAGCAGCACAGTCCACTGATTGTGCACCGGGCTTCTGAAGTCCGGCCACGTCAGGCCGTCAGCGGCAGCCTGGCCACCAGAGTACGCTTTTTAATCAGCAGGTCTGTCAGCACCGGGTTCTTCGGATCTTCCGACCTCTCCTTAATCCTCGGGACACACTGACTTTCTTCTCTGTTTCACTTATGGCAGAAGGCCCCGGTGCTGGGAAAGAAATATCTTCTTTGTTTACGGCCTATAGGCAACAAAATTAACCTTTGAGATTAACTGTAAGTAAGTGAGGATCACGTTTTATCTTTCTCTAGGACAAGGGGTAGAGCGTGTACTCACATGTGCCTGCGTGGGCACATCCCCTCCCCCACTCACAGAGTCCCAAGTGTCTTTCTGCTCCTGCTCTTCTCTTCTTTTTTCATATAGGGTTTATTCTGGGATGGATAGAACTAATCAGTTGTATTCCATTTTTTCCCTAATCTTCCATTCCGTTTCAGTTCTTAGAGAAAGGAGAGGGTATAAAACATCAACACAGTAAATGATGCCTAATAGGTTTATGGCTAAAAACTTGTCTCTAGCTAAGGACACAGGGTCATCCTTTCCCAGTAGAATTCTTTGGCCCAGTAGAAGCATAGTGTCTTAGTGTAGAACAGAAACCATGAATGAGTCACAAAGATAGGGGAGAGTGTCTTTTCATTGCTTTACATGTCAGTGTATTCATGTTTAATAGTGCCAGGTGGGAGAATTGTGGTTCTCCAAGATATAGGGAATATTAGCCTGGTAAATACTTCTCTCCTGTGGGTTTCCCCTGACCAAACACAAACTATTTAATATGAGATATCTTATTCAGATTCATTTCGGATTATGTTTAAACTGCAGTTTGATCAGTTGTATTTGCTTAAAAATTTTCTAGGACTTGACACCAACAACATCAAAAACAACAGTTTATGAGCAATATTTGTACTGGGGAGAGAATGGAAGCCAGATCCCTCAGTATAAATGTTCTTCTTGGGCCCTAGAAATTTCTGAAAGGTGGGACAAGATGAGGTCAAACATTAGATTATTTCTAACCTATGGAAACCCTGGAAATGGACTTCAGACATCTGCTATGTGCTGCTGAGAGAGCAGGAACCACCCATTCTGCTCCATGCTCTCCATTTTGGGTGGAGTCTTAACTTTCTAAAACCAGCTCAATAATGACAAGGAATCATCACCACCATGGTGACCAAAATCCAGGTACCTCCTTAAGTCTCCTGCCCCCCCTTCTTGAAGTTGCTGAAATGTCTGCGACTTGATGGGGTAGTGATTCATTCTAACCAGAGCCACTTCTTCAAGCCTGCGGTTCTATTAGAAACACATTATGATCCCAGTTTCTTCCTATTTAGTTGGATTCTGTGGAATTTGACCACTTTCATAATTTTGTTGCCTTTCATCAAACAGGATTATTCTCTGCTGGGCTCAGTTCTACTCTCTCTCTCCCTCTCTTTTTTAATAAGCAGAACAAAATAAAGTGACATGTCAGCACAGAGATATTTTATTTTTCACTCAGCAGTGGCAATGACCATAACAATTAAATAGAAGAGAAAAGGGACTTTGTTGTAGGTGCAGTTGGGGTTATGCAAAATGGAGCAATAACCAGGTCAGTGCCCAGGAGCCCCTGATAGAACCATCAGTGTTTCAGGGGAATGAAAAGAGCATGTGTGTTGGGATTCCCAGTTTCCCCATTATCACCATCTTGGGCCAGGTACTTAACGTGTGCTGCGTTGGTTTTGGCTGAGGAAAGTGCTTGGAGGAAGCAGTTTTTTAAGTTGACTTGGTATCTCTGGGAGGTAATAAAGATCTCTATTTACAAATAATGCACTTTCTATGAAGTGCCTTTGTGTGGGCATTGTACACCCTAGCAAAACGATAGGTTCTTTGTTTTGCCTTGGTGGGAAGAGCAACAGTTAAGTCTGCTGACTGCCTGGTTTGCAGCCAGACTTTTTTGCTCTCTGGGTGTGTGACACTGTTCAAATCATTTAACCTTTCTGTGCCTCTGTATTCTTATTTCTGGAATGGATTTAATAATGATGTCAAGATCACCGAGGAACCAGCAGTTGAAAGCGCTGCATTTTACTTCCTGGCTGTCTTGTATCTGTCCCTCAAGATGCTGTCACGTGTCGCCTCCTCAGCGAAGACTTCCTGGGCTATTGGGAGGCTGGGGGACCCCCGCCCACCTTGGTGAGAACACTTATCATACTGCACGTAACCCTGACTTTATCTGGCCATTCCACCACTTGTCTGTAAGCTCCTCGAGAGTAGGAACAATGATTCTCATCTTGTAGCGAATGAAACAGAGCCCAGCCTAGCAGTAGGTCCATAGCAGGTGCCATAAAGGCAGCCAAATGATGGACAAACTGAACTCTATCATTAAAGAGGTACCAGATTTGCTGATATCTTTATGTCATCTCCTCATGGCGATGTATGTTGAAGCAAATTTTTAAAAATTTAAGTCGGTTTTTACATACTCTTACAACAGACTTCTTTAAATGTCAACAAAAGCTAAGAACACTAGGAATAAAAGACTTTTTTTGGAAAAATAATTTGGAGTACCATTTCTCTCTCCAACTTTCTGATATGAAATAAGAGAGATAGTGTAAGAATAGTGACTAAATGCTGGGGAGAAGGTAAGACCCTGTTAAAGCCTTGGGTTATATAATCACAGCAGTTGTGCCTAGTACTCCTGTGTGACCTACAAAACGATGATGTTTTTCTCTGTGTAAGGTGAATGAAAAAATTCACGAGGTAGCTCTTGTTGGTGTGTCAGCCTGGCAGAATAATAAAAGATATATCCTGGATTTTCCAGAAGTGAGGACAAACCTGTAAAACTGAACTGATTTCTCTCAACACACATGACCACTTTGATAACACTCATCTGAGGAAAAGATGGCATGGTTTTTCTCTCTCATCTGTTCCTATCTTCCTTCCCCTCACATCCGGCATTTTATAATAACATTTCCAACAGATACGGGCTGTTCAACAGTCACTAGCAATACATTGATTAATTATGTGTGCCAGACTTTCAGTATATAATTAAGCTAAACAAAACTGCATTAAAGTAATATGAATAATTTGACTTCAAGCCACGAAAACAAGGAAACTGAGTGAAAGCAGAATCTCTGACCTCATTCACTGTAGCATATTGTAAGAGACAAAAATGTAATCAGACTTATAAATCATATAGCTGCCACAATACGATGATGCAGAAGGGAAGTTGCTCTGACCTTTGTTTGGAAGAATTTCAAAGGCAGAAATTAAAGTGAACATTTTGTTCACTTCACAAAATTCTTTAACTAGGAAATATAATGAACAAAAATACCCTTTTCTTATTTAAGTGGGGGAGTGCCCATTTTTATTATCTTTTTAAAATGTTGTTTTATTGCATTTTATTCAGTATGATTTTTTTTTTTAAGATTTTTTATTTATTTATTAGTTAGAGAGACAGAGCGAGCACAGGCAGACAGAGGCAGAGGGAGGAGCAGGCTCCCTGCCGAGCAAGGAGCCCGATGTGGGACTCGATCCCAGGACGCTGGGATCATGACCTGAGCTGAAGGCAGCTGCTTAACCAACTGAGCCACCCAGGCATCCCTATTCAGTATGATTTTGATAGGACATATTTACATTGCCTTAAAACTATTTCGTGTCAATATGCTTTCACTCTCTATAACCAAAATTTGAAGAATAAAAATATAGTAAGTATCTAAGAAAATGGAATGAATCCTTAACAACTTTCTTCCCCCTAATTGTAAAAGTGATATTTATTCACTGTGGGCAAATTTGGGAAATGCAAGATATATATATATATATATATATATATATATATATATATACACACACACACATACACATGTATATGTGTGTGTATATATATATATGTATATATATATATATATACGAAAAAAATTTACTCATCATTCTACTATGTTGAAACTCTTGAGGTAACCACAGTTAACACCAGTGTCCTTCCAGTTTGTAGTGTGTGTGAGGACATGGTGGGTCTGTGACCATTATGTTGCATATATACTTTGCTACCTGCTTCTTTCACCTCATGATATTTAACTGGCATTTTTCCATTTAATAAAATATTCTACAGAAATCAGATTTTTGATTGTTTAATAGAATTCTGTCACATGGATAGTTCATACCTTATTTAACAATGTTAATGTTTTTAACAATCCAATTTTTAATTATTATTTTAAAAGAGCAGAACACTTGAATGAGCAACTCTATGCATAACTCTGTTTGCATGCCTCAGATTTTTGCCTTCTGTTAAATTTGAAATGGGGTTCCTTCAGTAAAGGATGTGAGCATATTTAAGCCTTGTTCCATCATATCCAAGATTCATCCAGAAAGACTGAGAACCTTGCATCCTCAGCTCTAATGGATGGGCCACATGACTGCCTCTGAAACAGGATGTTCTTGAAAGAGTATGTCCAGAAACCTGGGGAGTTGGTGGGGGGGAAGTGGAATCATAAGATGCAAAGGTCTGAAAATCTTTCCTTATGTTCCTCTATGCACAAACAGCAACAGCAAAAAGAAAGCGGGAAAAGACTTGTGCAAAATGGAAAAGGCCCACTGAATGTAAAGTATTTTTCTTTTTAGAACCTACCTGTGAGGTATGACATCTGATTTAGAGTGAATATACAGTTAATCTATCATTGACATACCAGGAAGAAGTTCAGGTTGCAGAGATGGTGACCAACCAACTTAATACTGAAAAGAATCAGAGCACAGAGCACTGTTATGTCCACTCACCCAGCTAATGGGTACCTACACTGATAATAGATTTTACTCAAAATGCCACTCATCTTCTTTTCTGAGAACTGCTCTCCCACCCAGTCCATGGGGTTTGGCTGGCACCTAGCAACCGTGTTTGTACCCTTGCATGTCTGATTAGACTGGCTGGATCAAGCTAGGTTGGCTAGAGGTATTCCTGAAGATAGTAAGTTGGTTTCTTATATGCGTTGGTATTCCTTTGGTTGCAAGGACTAGAAAATTGGACTCATACTGTATTAAATATAAAGGTTTTTATTTGTTTCTTTTGTTTTTATTCCTGGCCTCAAACTGTTCTAGGAGAGATTTAGGCTACGGGAATTATTTGTTCAAGGACCCAAAGGATGTCAGCAGGATCCAAGTCTTGGCTTTCTTCCTCTCAGTTGACTGGACCCTCAAGCTGGCTTCCTTCATGGTCATAAAAATGGCTATAGCAGTCTCAAGCTCACATTCTCACTCAGACCCCAGGGAGAAGAATGAGTTTGTGTCCCAGCTTTCATCTGTGGATCCACTTTGACTGGATGTATTTAGGCCTGTAACTTCACTGAGCCAACTGTTGGCCAGGGTAATGAAATCCACGGGTTGATTGAGCCAACTTGAGTTTCCTTCTAGAGCTAGAAGGTCCGTCCGCCACAATGTACTGCATTGCTAGGGAATTGGAATACTATTAGGGGGAGGGAAATACATCCGCCAGAGGAAATCAACAAAGATGCACTAGTGTCTCTCATGTGGTTGGGAATCTAACTTACACAACTGGATGTAATGGCGGCTTTTTCTACCAAATGGACTGGACAGCAGTAAAGAGGAAGAAGAAAGCAGGTGGGGTAGAGAAACAGGGAGGAGGTGAGGAGAGGATGCTGATGGGTTATTATAATTTTTCTAATAAGAATTCTAATTATTGATAATTAATCCTTTCCTGTGGTCTCATTCTGTTCCTGCCCTCTGTTCCTTGAGAAATTCCCACGTCTTTATAATAACCCCCCCCCCCCCGCCCACCGCCTTTGCTCAGGTTGTTTTGAGTTGTTACTTAGAGCCACATTTGCACCAATAATGGCTTCTAGAACATTCCCAACTTGCTCTTGAGGACTGCTTGCCTTTACTGCTTCCTTCGCCTCAGATGTGGGCCTTCTATTTGGTAGTTCTATTCCTTCTTTTAAAGGTGTTTTGGATTAAATGTAGCAACCAGGAACAGGAAGCAATAAGAATTGACCATGAACCTGAAACAGGCTGACAGTAGTTTTTATTGGGCCTATTTGATATGGGCATAGGGAAGACATTTGACTCCATTTACTTAGCAGATGTTTATCAGTTCTCTCAACAGGAATGTTGCAAAAATCTTCAAAGGAGCCTTTCTTTGCCTCCCCCTCCCCACACCTTGAATGCGATGTTCAGTGAAATATGTTGACTTTTTTTTCTTTACAAAACCCATAAAAATGTCCTGGTTGACATGCAATGTTGTGACAAGCCCTAGTAGATTGTGTCAATCATGTTGCTTTATGTTACATTAAGTGACATATTGTAATGTGATTGATACAACATGGGATGACACATTATAATGTAAAATATCATCTGGAAAATGCAGAAAAACAACAGAAGACTTGAAGCTACTTTTACTTTCTAATTCTCTGAATAGGATAGAGGGAAAAAAATATCTCCTTTCTTAGGATAGTTATCTAGGAAAGTATCAGGTCTTGTGGGGGTTTCCATGGTGCTCTTTACCTTTGTAATTAATAGGTGATAGTGGAAAATATTTGCATTCTTTGGGGACTGATAAACTCTGAGTTTGAATGGAATGTCCTTAACCCTTTCTGGAGCTCTTTAGTAACAATACTGGTTCTGCACATTAGTATTGCCTTCATAGCTTTTATATCGAAAGGATTCCACCTTTCTCTACCCCATTTAATATTCTCCTCTTTAAAATCTCTGTTCTACAAAGACTGAGGGGGAAAATTGCCTTTTCAGATTTCACTGTGAGGTCAGTGAGGGTTTTATAGTGTAGTATCTTTTAAAATTTTTACTGTATCTCCAGAGTCTTACATGGTATCTGGCACATAGTAACACTTAATAAGTGTTTGTTGAATGACTTACTGAAGAATTTTTATCTTTAATTATATTTAATTGCTTTTATTGAGTGGCATTTAATCAAATATAATAAAACTCCATATATTAATCTCCTAGAGCTTCTGCAGTAGCAAAGTACCACAAATTTGGTGGCTTACAACAACAGAAATTTTTTTCTCTCTCGGTTCTAGAGGGCAGAAGCCTGAAACTAAGGTGTCAGTAGGGCCATACTCACTCAGAAGGCCTTAGGGGAGGATCCTTCTTCGATTCTTCTAGCTTTTGGTAGCTGTGGCATTCCTTAGTTTATGGCTGCATACCTCCAGACTCTGCTTTCATCTTTATATGGCCTTTTCTTTTGTCAGTGCCTTCTCATCTTCTTATAAGGGCACTTGTCATTAGATTGAGGGCCCACTTCAATAATCTTGAGGCAGATGATCTCATCTTAATATTTTTAGCTTAATTACAGCTGCAAAGACCCCTTTCCCCAAGTAAGATTACATTTACGGGTTCCTGGTGGACATATCTTTTGAGGGGCCACCATTCAACCTGGTATGTACCAGTTAACAAAAATAATGAGGTGGGTTATGTTGGGGAATTAACATTTTTGGGTTGATGGTTGCATAAAATATCTTTGTTTTAATCTATGTTTAAAACCTCTCTGTTTTCTTCCATGTCTCAGTAGTTATGATATTATAGAGACAATTATGTATTTCTTTAATAATAGGTACCTTTATAATATCACAGAGTTCCCAATCTGAATATGAATTTGCACTATTAATTTAAGATTTGGAGAATTGAAAGAGCTGAGATGAATGCATTGACCTCAATCCAGAACTCTAAAGTACTTTAAAAACAAGCCATCTAGCCACACCTCCTCCCTGTATGTGCTGTGAGATATATGTCATTTGTCTTCTGAATGTAAGCAGAATGTAAGGAGAGACCCTGGCAAGTTGGGGATTTTGAATAAGTAGGCCCATTAAAGTTTCCTTAAATGTGAATTCCATCCCTCTTTCCTCCCTTTATGCCCATAAGGGCATCCCTGCAGACATAGGAGTTCAGAGAGATGAGGAAGGAATGTTTGGGGTGACCAGGGAAGGTCTTGTGAGAGAGGTGACATGGTAAGGGGCAGGCCATTGATAGGAAAAGATGTGGCCTCATAGTTCTGCCTCAGGACCACCAAATGCTCACTTTTTAGAGAGCTCTTATCCTCAAAGTAATATAGGGCCAGGCCCTTAAAACCAAGCATCCCTGTGTAAGGGAGACAACAGGTTTGCTGCTGGTCTTCTTTCTAGCAACAAGACAGCATCACCATAGACTTATATTAACTTTTCTTCTCTTTGTTCAATATCTTGTGGCTGCAGAGTGTAATTTAATAAATCAAAATCGTCTCTTTCAATTTTCATTGGTGTTCTTTTGAATGGAGTTCAATTATTGGGATGGCATATATTACTTTGAATCATTTTATAGCTCAATCAATACACACATCTTCATAATAAATATTGATGTTTTTTGGATGCCTATGCTGGTGTCGCACACATTCAGCACGGCTATTAGGATTCAGGCAGCTCTGGGTAGATAATATTTTTTATTTTATTCTTCCATTGAACTCTGTCACTCACATCTGTACTGTGGCTCTTCCAGAAGTGAAGAGAAATTCTGAAATAAACAAAATCATCCAGAAATCTATTACACTAAAAACACTTCCTGAAAAGTTTGAGAGTTGGAATTTGCTATGGAACTCCACTGCTATCAAATAAACATACTCAACTCAGTAGAGAGCACAAATAGCGAACTGTTATAAGTCTTTGTGAATGCCCAGCCAAAAAGAAATAGAATGTTTTCCTAGTAGGTTTAGAAAAGGGAAAATCTTAATTCATGTAAATCCTCAAATCTAAAGGGCTTCTAGCTAGAAAAACAAATATATACCTGGTGAGTGTCTCTTAAAGGTGTAATGAAATCTGAAGATCTGATAGCCCAAGGATCATGATCACAGCTTTTACTAAATAAGATTCTTATACAGTCTTATATTTGCTAATTTGATAATATTCTTTTTAAAAAAGATTTTATTTATTCATTTTTCAGAAAGAGAGCAAGTGAGTGCATGCACACAAGCAGGGGGAGTGGCAGACAGAGGGAGAGGGAGAAGTGGGGTCCCCGCTGAGCAGAGAGCCCCATGTGGGGCTCTATCCCAGGACCCTGGGATCATGACCCGAGCCGAAGGCAGACTGAGCCACCCAGGCACCGCATATTTGATAATATTCTTACAGTCAGATATAATCAATGATTTTTAAACTTCAGGTTTAAACAAATTTATTCTATTTTATTTTTTTAAACAAATTTATTTTAAATGACATGGTGAATTATTGTCGAGTGAATGATAACATGTTTGAATTTCTAAAATAATTTGGTTTCCAGAAGTGAGAATTCAGCCACAGTCTACAGTATCTACAGGGAAGGCATTGGGTCTCCCCTACATCTTCACAGATGAAGAGTAACTAGACTTCCAATCCGTGTTGTTCCCTCCCAAGGAAGTCATGTCATCTCTGGGATTTATATTTTAGTCATGACGCATATACTATATCTACCCATTGAAAAGCAAACATCTAAGATGCTTTTTGTTGTTGTTGTTGTTGTTTTTAACTCTTTGGAACCCAGAGTGTTGATGAAGTCATCTCAGCGTGGGAGAAAGATCAGAGAGATAAACAGTTTTGAATTAAGACCCAAAGCTAAATTGTGGGTCAAGAAGGATTTTGTTCCTCTGTTTCACAGTATAAAAGGTTATTCCCAAATGCTGGACAACAGGCATGCCCTTTCATTGTGCTTTTTGACTGTGTACTGTGTGTACTCACAGAGGTATTTTTTAAATGTTTGCAAACTGTCTTCTCCAGTCGGTTTGTATTAGGTATTGTCCCAATGATTTTGTTTTGCCTTTGTAATTTAAGCTGCATTTCATTGTTGATTTATTACCTGCATGAATCCTTTTGCCAGGGGTTATAAAAGGAAAAGGCAAGCCCTTCCCACATGTAGCAGTATTGGAATAATGTTGCTTCTAAACCTTGAAAGCTTTGTCTAAGCTTAGAGTCCTCTCCCACTTATTTCTGTACAATTTATTTCAAACTTTTCTGAGATCTGAATTTTTTTAAACATTTCATGTTGTAATTTTTCCTACTTATTTTATTTTTTCTTGGTCCCAAGACTATAAAGCAATGCTGCTTAGAGTCAGAAAAATGTTAAGTAAAAAATGAGACATCTGAGTATAAATTTAAGACACCCTATGCTGCTTTACTTCTGTTTATGTATTTGTACTGGTAATTTGATAACCTAGAGCACTGAATGAGGAAAGTGAAGAATGATCAAAATATGAAGGAGTGTGTACTGCACATTCAGAACTTATCAGTTCCAGGATCAGTTATCTGTTTGAAGAAAATCACATTGCATCTGTCAATAGACTTACTAACTCAGTGCCTGCTATTTGATAATGGATAATCAGACAAATTCAGGAAGCTAGACCATATGCCATTCCAGTTTTCTATTCTCTTATTCACCTTAATTTTCTAGATGAGTGAAATTATCTAGTCCTGGCCTGAAGATGGCATACAAAGAAATAGAGCCTGCAGGAATCCAGTCACCTCTGATGTTAGCCCCGTGCAGGTCAGGGCTGCCGGGTTATGTCTGCGACACTGGTATCTAATTGAAATGGGCAGAGTTTGGAAAATTGTAAATCTGGACAATGCAAGTGATTAATGGATGGAAAATAATAAAGGGTAGATGCAGAACAGCTGCGGGAATTGGCTGGTGGGAAACAGTGAGTTTGCAGAGACCAAGGATTCAGAATCTTAGAATAATTCCACATCTCTATGTATCAGCCATGAAGGATAGCAACTAAATGGCGGAGATGATATAAGGATCTTATTTCCTGGTTGTAAGGATTTTCTCAAGGACCCTTCAGTACTTTTAATCCAGGATCCTTTTCTATTTATAGACCCATTTCTCAACTCTCAAATAATGGTCATTGGATCACTTTGTGATGATTTTGGCTATGAGTACTGTATGAGTTAACTTCAGTGATTTAAGCAAGTAGGTGTTTCTTGTTCTCAGATATCAAGAAGACCGATGTAGGCTGTTTCTGGTATAGGTGTAAGTGCTCAGTGATATCATCAGGGACTCAGACTCTTTCCATATTTTTGCTATGCCTGCCATACCAGAGTGCTTGTCTTCTTGTTTGTTTCTGGCAGTTACCAGCAGCCATTGCATCCGTCTCCTCCTGTACAAGACAGGAGGGGAGGGACTAAGCCATCGGCACCTGCCCCTTTACATCAGGAAAAGCAAAGTTGTCCCAAAGAATCCTAGTAAGCTTTTATTTTCATCTGATTACCAGAACCACATCACGTTGCCATCTTGAACTTCTAAGGAAGCTGGGCAAATGAGTATCTCACTTGGGGGTGACATCTTGCTCCTGAAAACAGAGTTTTGCAAATAAGCAAGGAGAGAAGAATGCATATCAGTTAGGCAAAGGGCAAAGGATGCCATAACCATCTACCTAAGATTTATTGTTGAGTGTTAGACAATGTGTTATTTCATCTAATCACAAGAAAGGGTGGGCCAAATAATGCCAGTAGTGGGGTCATCTGGACACTGTTACAGTCTGTCTTTACATGCTGCTTTTAATCTGAACGAATTGCATATTTTTAGAATTTGTATCAAATCAAGCAAAACCACAAGGATAACACTATGGAGAGCTGACTCAGCAGAAACAAGAAACTGAATTTATATTTTCAGCCTGGTTCTTGGCTGGAATTATCCCTTAGATTTCTATAAGGCCATTGTCTAAACTGAGCTTCTCTCTCTCTCTCTTTCTCCATTTACTGACTTTTAGATCTCTGTGGACTGGGAATAATCAAGTCATATTATTAGAGGAGGAGGACACTTTCCTGAAACAAGAGTTTATCACTTTCTAGCTTAATCACGTGGATAAGAACTTGAAAGCAAGATGGCTCACTTATCCAGTATATTTTGTACTTATATCACTTGTTTTCTCTACCAAAGAAACTCATAGGGTTTGATCTGAATCTAACATATCCCCAGTGTGCTAAAGAGGGCAGTGGAGGCAGAGCTTATTGCCATGTTTTGCAGATACGGATCCAGGGACTCAAAAGCTTTTCCCTGAATCACAAGGCAACAGCTCCCACAGCAAATCCTACTGTAACACCCTTTCTGCTTAGCCATTCTGCCTTGCTGCAAATGGATGTCTCTTAGAACGCTGAATCCATGACCTCAAATGAAGAAAAGGCCATTTGTCATGTACTTTCTTTTGAAGTAATACATATCTTGGGTGGTATGTTAGAGTGTGTAAAAGGCCTCAGCTGGAAGATTTGGGGGAGGGTGAACTTTTCTTGGTAGATTCACGAGGAGCTAATGATGTCACCATTTTTGTTCCTGCATTTTTTTTTAAGCAAGAAGGAACTTGTTTCCAATTTAGAACTTGTACTCATTCTTATACCTAATCAAAGAATAGCTGTGAATCTATATTTAAAACTGTAATGTGCGAGTGCCCTTTTTTCTCTTTCATTTATTCACTCTTTGAACTGTTTCTGGGGTATCCACTGAGTCCCTGTCATGGTTCTAGGTAGAGAGAATTATGAGACAGATGGGGTCGTTGCTCCCCTGGGGCTTCCAGTCTAGTGAAGGGGAGACACTAACTGCAAATGCAATTATTAGCATTTTCAAGGAGTTGAACTTGAAAAGTGGCAAGCAGGAAATGACTTGATAGTTTTTCCTGCCAATGTTTCTCAGAACCTGATTCTTGGACTATTCGTCCTTGTCCTATGATAAAAAACTTAGGCTGGTTGCATAACTTTTCCAGTCATTTTATTGACAAGAAGAGTCTCCAAAATATTTGAGGGACACGGCTCTACAGTAGAACAGGTTAGTTTTTTTTTTTTTTTTTTTTTTTAGATTTTATTTATTTATTTGATAGACAGAGATCACAAGTAGGCAGAGAGGCAGAGAGAGAGAGGAGGAAGCAGGCTGTCCGCAGAGCAGAGCCCCATGCGGGGCTCGATCCCACGACCCTGGGATCATGACCCGAGCCGAAGGCAGCGGCTTCAACCCACTGAGCCACCCAGGCGCCCCAGAACAGGTTAGTTTTGCTGCAGGAACAGAAATCCTAAAGGGCCATTGTGACCTTGCTTCATGGGCAAAAGGGAGCACAGAGGAGCACAGGCGGAAACATGGGTGGAGGTTAAAGAGGTTATGAGTCAGGAGTGCAGCTTTTGTTCCCAGTATGGGCAGCAGAATTCGGAAGGTTTGGGGCAAGTAGTTTAACTCAGAGATCGCTGTGCATTTTATGTGGGAATGGGCTGTAGGGAAGCGAGAGGGGAAACAGAGAAACCAGCAGGGGGATGCTCTTGCCTTAGTCCAGGGGAGAGACGAAGGTGAGGTGGAAGATGGTGGAGATGGATTGGGGTGTGCAAAGTTTTTCAGCCACCCCCTTCTCTCCATCAGCCCTTAACCTACCACAGTGGCAGCCACACAATAGTAAGTAGTAAGACCTCGCACAGTTTCCCAGGAATACTTCTGTGAGTGAAAGCAGTGCTGTTTATAAGGTTTAGAGAAAAATGTGTCTTTTTGGCTTCCCTGGTTTCTTCTCTAATATCTCAAATCCTCATTCTAAATGCAGGTCTTAGAATATAAGCACATATTGAAGGCATAAAATCAGGCTAAAGTAAACTTTCCCTGACTCAGAATTTTTCTAATTGTCACACCTTGGCATAATTCAGTCTTCAGTCCCTGCTCACAGGGAAAAGTGTCATTAAATATTGTGAGAATTCGGTTTTCTGACTTTTTGAAAAAGGTGTTCTTGCTGCCCTCCTCGCCCCTCTTCCCTCCACCCCCTCTTATTTTCTTTCTTAAGAAAATAAGAGAATAGGAAAGCAGGAGGCTTGACTTAATTTACTCTGGAAGAAAATCCAAGGAGTGGTGTCATCACCTACCCAGGTTTACATTTACACACATGTTTGTCAATAATTATTTTGAGGAGGGGAAAAAGGAAATTCAGTGACAACTTTAGAAAAATAAAGAAACAATCTCTGACAAAACCATGAACCACCCCAAGAACTGCCATAAAACTTCAGCAAGGTGTATAGTTTCAAAGCAAGATTTGTGAAGCAAAAACCACGATTAAAGTAAGAACAATATGAGCTTTGTGCAGCCCTATTGGCCCCTGGTGTGTAACTTGAAACTCCTTTCTCCTATCCTGTGCCTAGAGGAGGTTCTGTGAGGTGAGAAGGCCCAGGGAGGAGAGCTCTGCACATCCAGGGTGGGGAAGTCGGTCTTGTTTACCAGGACCTCTGTATCCCTTGTGATAAAAACTACAGTGGGGTTCAAGGGAATACATTTTATCAATGACCCCCTCCAATACCTGGTTGGGCTTCTCAGCAGAAGGTTACTAATCTGACATCTCTGGTCCTTCAGACTGACTCTCATAGATTCGCGTTTGGCCAGACTTTTCCCTCGACTTTCCCTTTTCTCATCAAATCTCACTCCCTCCCACCCCCAGTGTTCTTACTTTCTCTCTAATCCAAGTCTTGGGTATTCTCCTTGCCTCTTCCTCATCTCTCTCCTCACCCTCTTCTCTTTCCATTACACCACCCTTTTTCTTTTGTTCTTCTTGGCTATCCTGCACTCTATGTCCCCTTCCCTCTCTGCTCTGTCTCTTCCCCATCCCCCTGTGGCTGGGAGCATGGAGCAGGTATTATTAGTGGATGATAATCACAGACATTTGTTTCCTGTATTCTTCGGGCTCTGTTTTGGGAAGGAAATGGATGTGGACGTAACTCTAAGCATACAGATGGATTCAAGTCAGTAAAGCCTTTTGTTGCTCCCTGAGCATCCCAGGGACAAACAATCGCAGGGACATGTCCTGCTGAAGTGGAAAGAGCCATGGGTCCAGCTCTGACTGCCTGTGGTGGGCCTGTCACAGCATCTTTGGCCTCAGGGTGCCCATTTGCAAATAAAGGGGTCAGACCAAATAAAGTCTAATGCCCCCACCTTGGACCCTTGTTCCTTGAGGCCATATGCCAACCCCAGCATCTGTCTCTGGTGTCATGACAGTGTGCTCAGTTCCCTCTGTGACAATAGCTGCCTGTCCTGAGAGCCAGCTCATGGGACTGATGTCTGCTGTAGGACATGATGAGTTGGCCAGTTTGCCCCTCTGTTGTGAGCCGACTTCCTTCAGGCTGGCCCAAAAACTATTCCAGGAAACTCACTCAAAAGTGGAGGAAAAAAAATAAACCTATGAGACTTAGGAGATCTTTTTCTTTTGAGGCTTTTGTTTGTCCACAAATGGCCATATTGCTCTGTGTGGTCTGAGGCCTTGGCTATGTTATCCCTGTCGGCCTTCTCTGCTTCTTGCAGGGAGCAGGCTGGGCTGGCCAAAGACCCCTTCTTTGCTGTACTCTGCCAGTACTGTGGCCTGTAATTTCTCTGAAGATGTTTCTGGTTTGTTTTTTTTGTTTGTTTTTTTTTCCAAGGCAAATGAAACTTCATGGACCATTTCTTCCTTTTTTCCTAGAAGCAAAGACCTGCACAAGGGAGGGGATGGGGAACAGAGAAAGTCACTTCTCAGCACCGCAGATGAAAGTGCTGACCCAGCGCGGGGCACTGGGACTCAGACCCCAACTCCTGAGCAGGTGGCCGCTGCACATACACATTAATCACGCAGCTTCCTGTGTGTCAGGTAGAACATGATTTCTAGTGATCAGTGCTCAGTATTCAGTATGAGAAATGTAACAGTCTTACTTCCTCTCTCTCCCCCCTGTCTCTCTCCTGTCTCCCTCCCTCTCTCTTTCTCTTTCTTTCAAAATAGGAGCAGATATTTTTCATTACTATCCCAGATGCTACTATTTCTCTGTTATTTGCACTTACTGAGTTGAAATGCAACAGATGTTTGAAAAGGGTTTAAAACTAAATTCCTCATAAGGGACCACGACAAATAAATTGCACACCTAACTTTAGAAGCTTGTTTTGCTCAGGCTCTTGGCAGACAATTTTTTTTTCCCCCCCAGGATGGAGAGAGGGAAGAAAAATTCTATAATAAAATGACAATGAAAAGAAGATAATAATAATCATGATTATTTATTGACTGAGCTAGGACTTGTAGTCCCTTCAAGTGATTTTCCATCTGTTATTTTATTTGACACACACAGCTACCCCAAGGGGGGCAGGTGTTATTGCCCCCAATTTACTTATGAAGAAATTGAAACACAAAGAGGATAAAGGAATTGACTGAAAATGAAACTAACCCACATTTGAAGGTAAGAGCTCTGTTAGACCCTGAAATGCTAGAGTCTTTGAGCACACACATAAAACTTGAGGTGAATCCCTTCAGTAAACGAAATTCTCCAGCCTTTATCAGCAAGAAGTCCCAATATGAGTAGGACCTCATTTTACTGAACGTTAGGCTCCCTGTTTTATTCCTAAGAGTCTCCAGGGGTATCTCAGATGTATTCACCAATGGCCTTCTTCTGCTCCCCTTTAGATATCTGAAGCCATGTGCTTCAATCTTGCCACAGAGCTGGGGCCTTTGGGGTGAACCCCTTTCCATGCTGGGACTTTCTAGAAGCCCAGGGCATCATCATTATCCTGTACCCTTTAGATAGCCCTGTGTTGAGGATGAACCTCAAGGTTCATCCATGTTGTAGCATGTGACAGAATTCCCTTCCTTAGTCAGGCTGAATGATATCCCATTGTATGTAAATACCACATTTTATGTAACCATTCATCTGTCAATGGACACATGGGTTGCTTCTACCTTTTGGCTATTGTGAATAGTGCTGCTATGATCATGTTTCCCCAGCATTTTTCACTTTGTCATATTCTAAATTAAGTATTTGTTTTTTGCCTGGTCTCTTCTATTAAAATATAAGGTAAAAAACTTCTGTCTATTTTGATTCCTGCTGTGATTCCATTCCTAGAAGAGTATCAGGAACAAAATAAGTACTTACAAATATTTGCCGAGTGGATTAGAAGACAGAAGAAGGGAACAAAGTAAAAAAAAAAAAAAAAAAAAAA
>ML103063.1:0-10483 GCA_003697995.1 Taxidea taxus jeffersonii
AAAAAAAAAGTATGCCTTAATGATTTTATTCTGCAGGTGAGATATTTACAAAATATGTCCAAAATTCTTTGATACTCCATCCTTTCAGAGATGGAACTTAATTCCCTTAACCTGGAGTGTGGGCTGGACTTAGTGACTTATTTTAATAAAACATGGTAGAAGTGATGGGGATGTCGCTGCCAAGGTTAGATTATAAAAAGACTAAAGTTTCCATTTTGAAGAGTGTGCACGCTCTCAGATCATTCTTTGTAGGGGAAGTCAGTCATCTCTCTGTGAATACATTAAGGCAAAGATGGGAGGAGAAATGGAGACCTGCACCCAAGACCCTGAGGCTAGCCAACAATCTTGGAAGAAATCCCTCCAGGTCTAGTTAAGTCTTGAGATAAATACAGCCTTGGCTGACATCTTGACTGTATCCTCATGAAGAAACCTGAGATAGAACTTCCCAGCTAAGCTGCACCCAGATTCTTGACCCTCAGAAGCTACGAGATAAATGTTTATTATTTTAATCTACCAATTTTGGGAGGATGAGGAGCTGCACTTTCCAGGTCAGCTGGAATAAAAACATTTATCTAATATTTAACAGAGTAGGTGGACCACGTTTGATGGGTTAGTATAGAGATCAACACCTTTTTATTAGTAATTGGAATTAACTACCTGGTTATTTACCAGAGATTTTTGTCAAACAAAAAAGCAGGAAAGGAGGGCCAAGTATGCATGCAGTGGTATGTTATTTTGTTTACATGGGGTTTAATACAAATTATTTATAAGGGTGTAAATTAGTGATTTAAGACAAAGAACAGAAATGAGCCCTCTAACCAAATTCTTATTTTGAATTAGATCCATGATGACAAATTGCAGAATAGGCAACTGAAGGCCAAGGCTAACAGATTGGATTAGATGAAAAAAGGTAATTATTTATGTAAAAGATGTAGACAAAGCACTTGGAATGTATTATGTGCTCAGGAAGAAAACAAGGTGGTTGACTATCTACACTATCCGTGATATTATTTTTTTCTAAGTTTAAAATATATCTCAAATATTTCCATCTTTGAAATACAAATCCTTCGCTTTCTTTAAATAGCAGCAGAGTATTTAATCAGAAGAATGCAACGAGTTTTATTTAATGAATATTCTATTGTTGAATATTTTGATTGACTCTTACTTTTTTTCTTTAAGTGTTTTGCTATTACAAATAATACTGCAAAGGTCCTTCATGAACATTTACCTTTTGGGAATACATTCATTGAGTAAATTCCCCGCTGGGATACTGCTGTGACAAAAATACATGTTTTATGAAATTCAACGTATACTGTCAAGATGCCATGCAGAAAGACTGAATGAACTTACATTCGCACTGTATTAGGTGCATTTTTTCCATAGTTTTGGTACCACTTATTATCAAAACTTTGCCAATCTGATAGATGAAACCTACTTTGATTTGTATTGAATTGTCAGCAGAATTTGATGTTTTCTTTATATGAACATTAGCTACAGGAATAACTTTTGCTATAAAGCTCCTGGTCATTTCATTACCCATTTATGCTACTGGATTATTTACTTTTATCATATAAAGTTAAAATTTTAGTGTATGAACTATTAACAGAGTTTCTTGTCAATCTTTAGCTTTGGGTAGTTTTTTTGTTTGTTTGTTTGTTCTATTTTATATGTGTAAGTTCTTTTTTGTTTTGTTTTGTTTTTTAATTTGATTGCTTGCATTTTAGTTGAATTGATCAATATTTTCCAAAATGTTTTCTGAGTTTTGGTATCTTGCTTAGAAGAAATTTCCAGACTTTGAGATTATAAATAAACAATGAGAGAGATGGGGTAGAGCTTTGTAAGAATAGGTATCCAGGCCTGAACATATATTATGGATAGAAAGTGGAATCATAAGACTCTGTAATCTCAATCCAAGCGAACTTTATTGTCTTCAAGCATGGAAACCTTAAGAAAGTTTTTCTAGAACCTACAGACTATCCATTGAGCAGCGAGTGAGCACCATCCATGACCAGCGCTACTGAGTGTGTTAGTAGCTCTATAGTCACTCACAAAGGAGTTCTCATCAAGAGTTGGCCAATAATTATCCAATAGGACTGGTGATTACCATTGGCCCAACATTTTGCTCTATTTTGCTAAATTATTCTTCTAAAAACTGTCTTTTTCAATAGCTCAGGAAACCCAAATTGTCCCAAATTAATGGTAGGTCATGAACATCTAAGCCAAAGGTGTTATAAATTATAATAAAAAAATACTTGTAAAAGGTCACAGAGTATAGCAGAATCTGGTCTTAATCTATAATTACACTGCTTACCAATCAATCTAAATTACAGGAAAAAATTAAAAATATATATAGAGAACATATAGATAATTATAATGGCAATAGATTAAATATACATGGTAGTAAATTAGTAATGACAAAAGCAATATTAAAAATTAAAGTAATATTTCACAAATTTACACGGTTTAAATCATTTTAAATCAATAGTGATAAATGTTCAATAAGACAATAGAAATAGTAATTAAATTTTACCTAAGTATTTTACATATTTTTATAAAAGATGCACACTTTTTATTATAGATGGATATAAATGTTCACCTAACCTCTTATACACCCTCTGTAGCAAGTGCCAAATAAAACCAGATGTAAGGAAACTACATGATCAAAGTTTAAAGAAACAGAATTCTTAAATAATATACACAATAAAAGATAGAACCCAGCTGTATGCTGTTGCAAAAGAAATGAGCACAGAAGAACAGTTTTTTTCACTCTACTTTATTATTATTATTAGCCCTGTAAAATGAGATCCAGTTTTCTACCTTAGTATTTATTTTCTTGCTAGAATTGTACCAGATGGAAGAATTCTCTGTAATTGAAAACACTGATTGGTATGTCCTTCTGTTAAGATGTATTATCGCCAATATAATTCTACTTTCTTTTGTATCTCAGCAAATATTATTTTTTCTTTTTATGTCATGCCATGTAACCCTTTTTCTATTGTTATTATGTCATACCATGTAACCCTTTCAAAATAGCCATTTAATATATTCTGCACATGTCTTTTCAAAACCAAGCCACCCATGAGTCATATGTCAACACTGAATATCGAAAAAGGCTAATCCAAAATGCAGTCACATAACCAACCTACCAAGGAGAAACCAAAGATATAGCAAAATGGGAAATGCCTGCTATTAGATTCTTAAATAAGTACTTATGGAAAAGTTTGGAACAAGAAGATTCCAGAAGCTCGAGAGGAATGCTTTAAGGACATACTAAACTTAACTTCATTTGAGTCCAAAGCAATGTGGGGAATTAATTGAGCAATCAATAAAACTCATGGATACGAAGAGTAGAAGGGTACATATGAGTGTACCTCATGAGGCAAAAATGTAAAATCACAAATCACAGCTTTTTGCACCTCAGATACAAAGAAAGAACAACTTTTCCAAGTTCAACAGCATTCAAAGAACTGTTGTGCATGCATCATCTTTTATATAATCCCTATATACAAAGAATAGCAGCAATCAAAGGATTCATGTATGTGTTTGTAATTATGGATGGCTACAGATAAATCTTTTAAGACCTTTAACCTAAAACTGTCTCACTGATGTTACGACAGAACACAAATATACCACACTTCCCACTTGCAAACAGAAATGAAGAATCCATACAATACCAGTTGTGGCCAGGACTCAGGTATTCAGACTTCATGATATAAATTAAAATTTAATAAATAAAATATTAAAATTGACTCCATTTTGTATTTGTTTATATCTTGTGTTCTTTTTCTGTAACAACTACTTTATTTAAAATAATTTATATAGCTTACATTATGTCCTTATTAAAAGCTATTGAGACTCATACAACGATGAAATGCAGTAAATAAAGAAAACATTTAAACTTCCCTGTTACCACCAATAATTATTGTTAGTTAATAACCTGTTATACAGGCACACACATACAAATGAGTTGCTACTGCATGTTTACTGTATGTATGTATGTATATATATGTGTATGCATGCATGTATTCATACTTACAAATTTCATTACAAATTTCTTACAAAGAGATCATTCTAAATACATTTTTGATCATTTAAAAATTAACAATATAGCATATTTCCATGGTAATAAATACAAATAAAAATGTACCCTTTAATAGTTGTTGTAAGCTACAGTGTACAAATTATTCCTATTGTTAAACACAGTTTAAGCATACTAATATGGAAACCAAACTGTTAGTTCAAGAGGCATTTTCATGGCTAACCTAATCTAATAGCAAACTTTGTTATTTTTTTGCTCCCTAAAAGGCTTTGCCCTCTATGTTATCCCCTCTCTCAAAATGCAGGAAGATTATCTTTTTGCATCCTTGGTGACCTCTTAACAATTCTGCCAATATAAGACAAGTAAAATATTTTTCCTTTAACTTCTATTTTGATTATATTCCTTCAAGTATTTATAGACTTGGTAGGTTTTTGTGAGAGTTTTTAATGTTTATTAATGTCTTTCACTCATTTTTAAACCTGGAACATTTGTCACTTTTTGTTTTGTTTTGTTTTGTGAGTATTTTCAGAGACATGGGAATTTACTGTCTGGAATAAATTAAGCAAATTATTTTTCCGGTTAATTGTTTTTATTTTATACTGTTTGTGATTTTTCATATACAGACAACCAATATTATTTTTATGAAGTTAAAGCAATAAGTATTTGCATTATTTTTTCTATTTGTGCAGTTATTCTTAAGGATTTGAAAGACATATATAGTTTATACATAACTATATATATCATATACAGCTATATATATATATGCATACTTCTTTAAGTTAAACTACATATTTACAAGCACGATGTTGCCATTCTTTCAATTGTTTATTATATACAATCTTGGTGGATATTGAACTTCACATTACTATATTCTATTATGGTCTAAATTCAGTTAAAACTCATTATCAACTATGAGGTATGTCAAAAAATTCCATTTAACAGATATGGAAGCACAGAATCCACAGAATCACACTATATAAATAAATTATATAGTTAATGAAGTTTTGATACCAGGTCTATTTAATTTTGCCTGTGTAAACACTATGAAATACTGCTTTTTAAGCTAATCAGAAATTTTTGAAAAAAATCTGAAAATTCATAAATAAATAATTAAAATAATTCTAATGATGTGTTCTATAATTTACTGGGTTAAGTAATTATACCTTTCTACCCTAACACTCTAATCCTTCCTATCAAACACAATGAATTGCCTTGAATGTCACAGGTCTATAGTTTCAGGCTAGTTTTTAATGCTAATCAAATAAATCTGCCAATAAGTTATTAGTGTTAGATATAACTTTTCTCCAATGGATGATAATTTATCATGAACAAAATTAATAGCAAAAATATTGTCAAGGTTGGAGGATAGATTTTGCATAAAGCCTATTATTCTATACTACATAGAGTCTGTGAACAAACAAGATTTATTAAGTCCGTGACTATGGAAATACAAATGGCTTTATTTATTTGACTAGAATACACCATTCTGGGAACACCAAATTCAGTTTTGATCCTCTGCTTTCAATGTACAAAGGCAATTTCAAATGAATAAATTAAAATAACTCAGTGTTAAGTACTAGGAGATCACTTATTTATTAGAGACTGTTGATCCAATCCTCTTCTCCCCTGTATCTGCAAAACACCATTTCAGACCCTTTTAAAGTTAACATTATGTAAACCATCCACGTGGCAGGGATATGCAATAATGTGAAGCAGATGACTCTCCCCCCATGGGAATTTGCAACGCTTGGAAGAGTGTTTTACTATCTATCTAGGCAATTGTGCAGATGAATGTCAGAATATCTGATTTTAAGCTTGTAAAAGAAAAGCTAAGTAAACAACTTTATCCCCAACCTCTTTCTAGAGTTTCAGTAAACTCAAAATGATTTAGTAGATTAAAATGCTTCATATCATATGCCTACAACTGGAAAAAACACAGAGACAGTTGTTTAAAAGATAATGTTATGGAGAAAGCAAAGAAAGCTAAATACTTGCTTATGACTACATAGATATTCTTTAATAGAAATCTGAGTAAAAATAAGCCAAGAAAAGCCTACAAAAGAAGCCTGCATAACACAGGAAGGAATGTCAATTAGTAAATAACTTGATTTCTACATTGTTTTTTACCTAATGAGTAAAGATATATGGCAAATGAAGTTTAAAAAATATCTGTAAGTAATCCTAAAGGGTTGATATTTTTTTATTATTTTACTGATAAGTATATTAAAGTTCAAAGTCAAACAGCCATTAAGTGGCACAATCTCAGTTCATATCCCTATTTAATTTAAAAAGTGTTCTTCCACTAGGTCATAAGAACATTACAGAAGATTCCATAAAAACAACATGGATATACCTAGAGGGTATTATGCTGAAATAAGTCTGACTGAGAAAGACAAATGCCATATGATTTCACTCATACGTGGAATCTAAAATACAAAACAAATGAACAAAGAGCAGAATCTATAAAGACAGAGAATTAAACTGATGGTTGCCAGAGGGAAGGGGGGTGGCTAGGAGGATAGACAAAATGAGTGAAGGGAAGTACAAGACACGGACTAAAAATTTAGATAAGTCCAAAAGAAGCACACCAAGAACTAGAATTATGTTTTCATCATTTAACTAGAATTTTATAATATGTTTTAAATAAACAAGCATAAAAATAATGGAGTGCTCAGAGTTAAAGTATTATTTTTAAGGTTTTAGCTATTGACTTTATGTTATTCTAAATTATATTGTAAAATTCTTATGAAGGTCAAAATCAGGGAGGAATACACATATATTAGTAAGGAAGTATATGCTTTTGCATAAATATTGCAGAAACATAATACATAGAATGTAAAATTATAATCAAAATGTAACTTTATTTTTGTCTCCCAGTTTCCCTTCAAAATTTATTTAAGTGATACCTTTTTCTGTACCACCAGGTGAAATTAGGGAAGGTCTCATCACTTTCTGTTTATTTTTTTTGGTAATCAAGGGTCCTATGATCACTTTTAGTGAAAACAGAAGAGGTCAAATCAGGGGAAAAAAAAAAATATATATATATATATAAAATATAGAGAGAGAGAGTCCAAGAGGTCATTTAAATCCCTGTTACAAGCAGACTTCCTTTCCACCTTGCTGGCAATTTGTATTCTTTGATATTTGGAGGGAAGAGTACTTGGCTCCTTTGCCTTTGTGCTCTATCTTCAACTATGGGAGAGAGAAGTGGAATAAGAGTTTCTACTCTGTGCTCCTATTATAAACTAGTCCTGGGTCTGACAAATATTTAGAATCATTTCTTTCTGGTGGAGCATTTTAAATGTTTTCCTGGGTTCTTCCACCTGTAGTTCCCTTAACTCAGATAGACAAAGCTCTGTTTCAGACAATTGTTGGCAAGTCATTTCAGAAGTCCCTAGGAAGCCCTTAAACACATCTGGCTTCCTGCTGCTTGGGTCTCTTTGCCCTTGTATGTGAGTGATCATACTGGCAAGGACCCAAGACAATCCCACACTGATGCCAACACCTGATAGAGCATGGACTACTTCTGGTTGACTACAAAAACGTCCTCCACTCAAACAAGCTAAGAGTACTGTAAAATTCCAACCCTGTAGTAACCACAGCATTGATTTGTTCTCTTTATCCTCAAGATTTTCTGGGTGAGATGCCCTAAATTATAGTCGTCACATACTAAGTTCTTAAGTGATCCAGTTAAAGCACGACTTCCCACTAAGCTTCATGTGACAGAGTCGGGTGGGAGAAGAAAGGTAGCTCACAGAAAAAATTTTTCAGAAAATTCAATCTCTTCTACATACTCTAATCCAGGTTTCACATGATTTATTTCACTAAGTGTTCTAGTACCAAGGACCCAGTAATAGAACACGCATTACTAAGTCCTGAATTTTGATCAGCCACTTCACCCTGATATGCAGTTCCTATTTATCCTAGTGCCAAGTAAAAATTTCATTTATAACAATGGATTACACAAGAAGCTCACAACTTTAAGAAAGAAATGCTGTCTCAATGAATGAGGAAACTATAAACAAAAAAATACATTATAAAAAAAAGGGCTTCAAGCAAATTAAATATTTAGACCTCCATGATTATTTGGATATGGATATGGATATCCACAGAGGGTATATTCATAAAATACATATATAATTTATATGCAAGATATTCGTAGTGAAAATTATGATGCACAGAATCAGGTGTAAGGGTAAGGGTGTAAGGGTGGCAGAGGAGCATAGCCCTGGGTGAAGGGCAAGGGAGTTGGGGGTGTAGCCGTGCTGGCAGCCTGACTTTAGGCATCACAAGAAAAAAAAGAAAAAAAGAATCAGATTGTGTAAAATCCTCTTCAGTGCATTCTAACAGGCTTGTCTGAGAAGAAAAAAATCTTAAAATGTAATTGGCTAAAATACTAACTTTCAAGTTTTAAGCTACCTTGATAATGTTGCAAAGACCAAAAATACACACATGTATATATTAATTCAGGCTAGGCTTGGCAGCTGGTCTAGGCAGAGTTAGAAGACACTGGCAGTATTTGGGTCTATTAGATGTAATTTTATGGTAATAATAAGAAATAATAAGAAAAGAAGCCTTAGCAGAAAGTGAAATAAGAACCACCACCATTCCATTTCCAACTTTTCATTCTCTTCGGATTTTTTTTCCCCTGCCAGGATAGCAAAATAATTATTGTCTAAATGGATTCCAGGGTTTTACCAAAAGTAGGTATTTTTTTTTCTTTCCTCCATAACAGTCTCAAAAACATTGTGGATATAGCTGATTCATGCTCTCTCTCTCTCTCTCTCTCTCTCTCTCTCTCTCACATTCTCTTTTTGCAGATGAATACAAACATCTTTTTGTGCAAACTCTGCTTTGTTTATGTCTTTAATAAATGTCTACACACTACAATTCCCAGATAAATTTGTTTCCGGTTCTTTTGTCAGTAGGCTGATTCTGAAGCTAAAGGATAGTCAAGAGAGATGGGCAGAATGGTGTCCAATGACTGACCTGATAGTGAGCAAGTGGTTACAAAGTAAACAGGGATATGATCAGTTTTACCAGGGCTCACAAAAAATGATTTCAAGAGTTGGTATAATAGTAATTGTTCTAGTCATGATATTAGTGTACATTTTAATACATATTTTACCTATATTGGTCACTCAGTCATACAATCTAACAAAGTTTTTAGCTGTTAGCAGTAAGATGTGTTTATTTTTATTTATTTTTATTTTTTTAAGATTTTATTTATTTATTTGACAGAGAGAGAGATCACAAGTAGGCAGAGCAGCAGGCAGAAATAGAGGTGGAAGCAGGCTCACCGCTCAGCAGAGAGCCCGATGCAGGGCTGGATCCAAGGACCCTAAGATCATGACCTCGGCTGAAGGCAGAGGCTTAACCCACTGAGCCAACCAGGTGCCCAAGATGTATTTATTTTTAGAGAGTCAACACAGTATATTTTTATTTATTTAACAATTCAACATATATTCCTTGAGCACTAATTTTTGCCAGGCCATTTTCTAGACCCTAGGAATATAGCATTAAGCTATCTGAGATCGTGTCTACTCTCATAGAACTTTAATTTATTGAATAAATAAATTGTAAAGATGACAACTGACACTGGTGGGAAATTTGATAAATGTACTGTGCATTTGACATGCACATATGCTTTTGGTATAACTACTAACTGCTAGGTATATATACCTGTTTAGAAGAGCATGATTTATGAGGTAAAGGGTCTGTGGTCTATAGTGTTCTGCTGTTAAAATCCTAATGCAGGGGGAGGAGTCAAGATGGCGGAGAAGTAGGAGGCTGAGACGACATCAGCCAGCAGGAGATCAGCTAGATAGCCTATCAAACCATTCCGAACACCTACAAATCCAACAGGAGATCGGAGAGAAGAAAAACAACAATTCTAGGAACAGAAAATCGACCACTTTCTGAAAGGTAGGACCAGCGGAGAAGTGAATCCAACGCGACGGGAAGATAGACCCCAGGGGGAGGGGCCGGCTCCCGGCAAGCGGCGGAGCACAAAATCAGAACTTTTAAAAGTCGGCTCCACGGAGGGACATCACTCCAGAGGCTAAACTGGGGTGAAGACCTCACGGGGACAACGTGGACTCAGGTCCCACGGGGTCACAGAAGGATCGGGGGTGTCTGAGTGTCGCAGAGCTCACAGGTATTAGAGCGGGGAAGCCGGCTGCGGAGACAGAGCCGAGATTTCCTAGTGGTCTGTGACACGGACCGGTGCTCTGTGGCACTGGCCGGTGCTCTGTGCGAGGGGTCCCCACAAGATCCGGGGAGACTCCGACCCGGGAGAGCTCAGGGATCTACGGGGTCCGGAGACTCCAGGTGGGACTCTGCCAGAGACAGAGACGCTTGGTCACAGGCTGGGTGAGCTCGGAGCACTCCCAGAAGCCAGTGAGACGGGACTGCTTACGCACGATTTTCTCTGAGCGCGGTCTG